>PVJH01010995.1:0-44278 GCA_004026705.1 Nesogale talazaci
ATTTCCCAGCACTACCAATTTATCGTATTCCACAAGCACCTTTCTTACCGAAGGAAATTTCGCATATCTGAAGCAAAACCGAACGGAACCGAACTCACTGCCATTGAGTCCAGTTTTGTTTTCGCAAAGGAGAGTGGGGGTGCAGCGGGAAACAGGGAGCGGAACTAAGTTTATTCCTTGAATCCTCCTCCCAGTCTCTCATCCCCTCTGGGATCGTTAAAGTTGGTGTCACACAGTGAGGAACTACACCATACTGACTCCTTTAATTGTTGCTATCGAGTTGACTTCGCCTCAAAGCAAGTCTATTTAACCGGAAGAGCAGATGGCCTCACCTTTCTCCCACAATGGGGGTAGTGGATTTGAATCACTGACACCAGTCCAACACTTACCGGACAGTGCTGCTTCTTAGGGAATCCTAAAAATGTTTATTATCAATTTTAATCATAGGAGGAAAAGTAAAACGGAGATGGACTTTACTGACAAATTAGATCATCTCAAACAAGCAAAAAAAATAATTAATCAAATGGGATAAATGTAGTTGCTAAAATTTATTATGTCTTAGACTATATGAATACTGACAATGGTTTGTAAAATCTCTCCATAGAATTGAAACATTACTAATTGCAGAGCAACCAAGTGAAACCTATTTCTTTTTCTTTTCCATGCCCTTTAATTATAACCCCTTGTTTAAAAAGTTATTGATGTAGGTTCACAAATACTCCTTATCACAACACTGTTTTTTTTAAAGGCCATGCATGTTTATATTATGTGCAAAGGAAACCAGGAGATTCAAAGTGCCCTTGTAATTGAGTAAAAATGACAGCTGTGATGAAAGTCCATTTACCCCTGGCATAGAGGTGATTCTGACCCCTAGTGACCACAGGCTTGTAAATCTTCTCAAGAGCAAATAGTCTCATCTTCAAAGGGGCAAGGAACTGCCGGGGAGATTGAACTACCCACTTAGGGATTAGCAACCCAAATCTTACAAGGCATTAACAATGGTGGCACACCAGAAGGTTCAAGAAGCAAATGAGCATTGTTGGTATACTGGTACATGTTAAGTGGAGCTTATTAAAATAGTACAGGGATATTTTAATAAAACAATACATTTCTGCTGAAACACTGCACAAATTTTTACAGATAGTAATTTTGGCGTCACTCCCTTTAACAGCCTTCTGGTGTGCTTTGCACCCCCCCATTCCTAATGATGCCACTGCATCCTCCACTCTTTGCTGGAGGGTTCCCCTCCTTCTTTGGTGAATGAAGTAGATGTTCCTAAGAATGGATCTTCAGAGCAGGGGAGGGGAACATACTGCCCTTGGGTCATATGACACTTTCAAAACCATAAAAGCCAGCTAACAACACATGCCTCACCAAAGAGGAGCATTTTCAGCCATCACATTAGAGATGAGTTCATTCACTGTTTGACTAGTATGGCCCTTGAATTATGTTAAAATATACAAATGGCCTTTGGCAGAAAACAGGTCCCCCAACCCTATTCTAGGGGTACAGAGAATTGAGACTGTAGGGGGACAGTCCAGAATAAGGAGTTAGCTAAGCTCTGAGAGTGAAGTTGAGAGTTCTATGTGGTACAGAGTCCAAAGAGCTCAACTATTACCTAAAGGGTTTGGAGGTTAGAACACACCCAGAGGTCAGACAGTCTGTTTCTGAAGAGTCACACTCATCAAAATCCTGTGTAACACACAAGTGCTCTCCATATGTTGGAATCGACTCTACAGTCACTAACAACAGGGAGTGAAGTTAGACAAGGCTAGATGTCACTCAGCCTCTTTCTTGTTAAAGGTTCACACTTTCATTATTAGGCTTTGTGAGACAGAACATGTAAATGTTCTTTGAAACTAGTTCAGGGCTTTATAAACATAAATTATTAGTATAATTTCCCACAAAAGGAAAAGGTGGAAAAAAATTTAAATTGGCATGACAAATGTAAAAATACATTCAAAATGAATTCAGAGGGTTGGAAATCACACATGTTCCCAACCTCTAAATATAATCAAGGTCTACTTTTTTGTGTTTCAGCTTTACAAAGCTGAATTTCCTGATATGGAAATTGTCAAATACCAAAGGGAAAAAGAATGGGATAATGAATCCCAAGCTATTCACCATACAGTTTCTACAATTATAGTGGACTTATACATTTAATGCAATAGGCAATGTAGTGGTTACAAGTTGGCCTACTAGCTTCAAGTTTGGCAGTTTGAAACCACCAGCTGCGCTTCAAGAGAAAGATTAGGCTTTCTACTTCTATAAAGAATTAAATTCTGGATGATTGGGGAGGAGTGACATCATATAGGGAAAGGATGCTACACAATGATTGTGGGGAACCTAGGGGGTATAAGGGACCAGTTTTTATGTTTGTGCATAAACACTATGAATATGTTTCTACCTAATCCCCAGGGAACCATGTCATGGACTAAGCACCATGATGACCTTGGATACTGAACTTGCAGACAACATGGCCTAACTCAGGGACTACACCAGACGGACTTAACATAGAGGCCTGACTAAATGAACTGAACCCTGCCTCAAAGCTGCCTGCAACCTTATTCTATAGATTGGGCTACCTAGATGGGAGAGAAAGTAGAGAGTGGCTGCCTGGAAGTGGGGGTCATTGGACCTTATTGGGGAACCTCTGACTTGGTGGGTATTCAATGAAAAGGGATGCAGAATCACCATATATTTAGTACTTTCATACTTCCCTTGCAGTAACATGAGAGGTTTTGATCTGTTGGGCAGGAATCTGAACTTAGAAGAATTGATCCACGGAGTTTCTCTCTGGCACCAGTCCCTGTACTTATGGTAGACATTGCTCAATTGAATGGGAAATCAGTCTGTGCAGAGCAGTGGTTCTAAACCCCCTTTGGGTGTCAAATGACCCTTTCAAAAGAGTTGCCTAAGACCGTTGGAAAAAAAACATTTCCGATGGTCTTAGGAACCAAGACACTGTTCCTCTATCTCCAGGTTGATCTGCCCACATGCAGATACACCCACATATGAGGACCTGGTGTGAAGACTGTTACTCATGCTTCAAGACAAAATTTCATTTATAAATATCTCACAATATATGACAGATTGTTTCTGTGATGAATCACTATGCTTTAATTATGTTCAAGTTGTAACAATGAAAAGACATCCTGCATATCATATATTTGCATTACAGTTCATAACAGTAGCAAAAGTAGAGTTATGAAGGAGTAATGAAAATACCTGTATGGTTTGGGGTGGGGAGGTATCACTACAGCATGAGGAACTGTATTAAAGGATTGCAGCATTAGGAACGTTGAAAACCACTGGTGGAGAGCATCAACTCATGGCGTGAAGCTTGCAGTGGAACTGTGGTTGCATTGATTCCTCATACCAACAGGGCCTGAAATGCTGCCTCATTGGAAACATTGATGATGCTTTTAGTACAATTGCTCTTTAGCCCAGAGGGATAATCGAAAATGGTTTACTTTTCTGTTTCTATGGGTTTTTGTTTTCCTGCCTTTAGTTTCGTTTGTTTGCCTACTGGTTGCTTTGTTGCTGTTGTGGGGTAGTTGGTTTTATGAGGTTTTGATTTTGTCATAATACAACTGCCAAAGTAAACTGAGTTGTGCATATTCCAGGGACAAGGAGATGGATTATGGAATCTGAATCCATCTCCACTTAACTAGCCCAATCCCACAACAGCTGATTCCAAGAAGATGGCCCCGCTCAATGCTCACCTTCATGAAATGATCACTGAAGCTTAAAGTGCTACAGTAAAGTGTGGTGAAGAAGGCAGATGGTGCCAGCTCTCAATTGGAATTGGGTCTGGCGTCTTAAAGGCCTGTATTTAAATAAGGAGTCATTAAGGGAAGGTGTTAACTAAGTCCACATGGAAGAAGTCTGTGTGATTTAAAGACGACAATAACAAAATTCAAATATGACAAAGGAAAAAGTATCAGAGCTTACACTGTGAACGCCCAATTTGTGGGAGGCTATGGAGGACAGTGGGAGCCCCAAACCCGTCTTCAGAGTATCTAGCCTAATGAAGCTGATAGCAGATTCTGGTTCGCCACAGCCTCACTATCAGCTAAAGGTCATTGTCAGCTTGATTGTACTGCATCGCACTTGATACTTTGTCAGTTGATCTCCCTATTTACCCAACTTGAAATTGTTCTAGGCTAACATATTTTTTGCTTGTTCCATGACAAAAAATTCTCCCCTGGACTTTTAAATACTGACAATGGTCTTTTCTTTTTTGCTCGTTATTTGTATTTTTATTCTTATATTATTCTTATTTTATTTTTGCCCCTTTATTTGGCTTCTGTTTTTTTGTTTGAGTTGGATCTTACAGTTTTTGAAGCACAGAAGGAGTAAGTACATAGAGATAAGAACTGATGCAAGCATTTATAAGAGAGGTAGGGGTGGACGTGGGACATCAGGAGAGTGAAGGGATTGAGAGAGCAAGCAGTGTATTCAGAAAGGGGCAGGAAGCACTAGATCTGATTGTGATTCTACAACTCATTTAAAAAGTAATTTAACCATAAAAAAACAAGAAATTCTATCATTGATTGGGGTAATGATTGCACAAGTCTTCTTGATATGATCGACTTATTAAGTCATATGATATATGGATTATGTGCCAATAAAACTAAAATTTTTTAAAATGAGGTTCTTTCTATCACCAACCAATTAGTCAAACAGCAATGAAGAATAATAGCTATACATTTTATTCTACTGATAGGGACCCTAGTAGCTCAGTCATAAGGTGCTCAGCTGCTAACCCAAAGGTCTGTTGTTCAAACCTACAGTGTAGCAGCAATGAAACATAGTTTGTTAATGCTCCCCCCTCCCCCACTATTATGATCCCATTTCTACTTTACAAAACCAGCTGGACCAGAGCATGTACAGTGGTGCAGCTAGGAACTGGAAACACAGGAAATTCAGAACAGATGAACCACTCGGGGCCAACAATGAGGGTAGGGATACCAGGAGGGTAAGGGCAAGGTGGAGGAGAAAGAAGGAACCTATTACAAGGATCTACATATAACCCTCTCTCTGGTTTATGGACAACAGAAAGGTGGGTGAAAGGAGATATTGGACAGTGTAAGATATGACAAAATAATAATTTATAAATTATCAAGGGTTCGTGAGGGAGGGACTGTGGGGAGGGAGGGGAAAAATAAGGAGCTGATACCAAGGGCTCAAGTAGAAAGAAATGTTTTGAGAATGATGATGGCAACAAATGCACAAATATGTTTGAACACAATGGATGTATGTATAGATTGTGATAAGAGTTGTTTGAGTCCCCAATAAAAGATTTCAAAAAGAAAAAAAAGAGGAAATAAAGAAAGTTGAACGATGAATAAGGAAGGCTGAAAAATTGCTGTCTTTGAATTACGGTGTTGGTGAAGAATACTGCAGTACCAGAAGAACAAACAAATCCGTTTTGGAAGAATACAAACAACTCTAACAATGGCAATAACTTATTGGCCTTTGGCCCAAGTTCCTGGTAGGTAACTTGTGTTGTTGCCAGATGTCATTAAGGTGCTTCTGACTCATGTGACTCTATGTAAGGTGCTTCTGACTCATGATGACTCTATGTACAACAGAAGACAACAAGACCCCATCCTGTACCATTCTTGCAGCCATTGCTGCGTTTGAGCCCCTTGTTACAATCACTGTGTCAATCCGTCTTGTGAAGGCCTTCTCCTTCTGTGCTGACCCTCTGCTTGACCAAGCATGATGTGTTGGACAAAGTACAAGAATACTCCTTAGAAGTAAGAGCAAAGCTTCACATGGAATGGAAGGCTAGAGATTGCGTTTAATAATGTGGGAAATGAGTCAATGAACCATGTATATATAATGAAACGTCAATAAAAACTTTGAACAATGAAGCTCAGGTGGACAATATGCTGTCTATTTTCACATAGCCATGTGCCACAAGTGTGACATGTTCTGGCCTTACAGGGAGATGATAACTGGTCTCTATGCATCTCTCTTTAGCTGGTTTCACTTTGTATCCATTGTAATCATAAATAAAAGCACTTTCATTAGGGGAAAAACAAACAAAAAACCTACCAGGTGCTCTATGGGAAAAGACAGGGCTGTCTGCTTTAATGAAGATTTCTAACCTTACAAAGTAGCCATTCTCCTCTGCCCCATAGGGTTGCTATAAAGCATCACTGCCTTTGTGGCAACAGGTTTTAGAAGGATAGAGATATCGTGAGTGTACAGTTACATTTAGATTTGTGAACATTCGCCACCCTTCCCTTGCAGGTTTTAGCCCCTGTCATTTCCAGGTCTCTGATCTGCATACAACTGCCAGTACCTCTACCAGCAAGCTTTCTCATCTCCCATTTGAACTGTAATATCAGACTCTAGAACATATATAGTGGTGATGAAATGATGAATTATATTTAAATAACAACAAAAGAATTAAAGTCTCAGAAACTCACTGAGGCAGTTCTCCCTGTCTTTCGGGTTGCTTTAAGTCAGCATCAATTCACAGCAGTGAGATTTTTAGGTTTGCAACACAGGAATAAATCCTCTGTGCCCATCTACATGAACTTAGGCCAGTTAAGGATATACGCTCTTAGAACTTCTGCTTTTATTTTGCATCCTTCCTTTCCTCCCCCCCCCCTTTTTTCTACTTTATTTTTTATTTTAAGCTTAATTTACTCCTGAGCCATACATTTGGCTTCTTCTGGAAGATTTTTTTTTCTTCTGTGCCATCGCCTTTTCTGGTTCATCTTCAGTAAGGATTTCAGTATATTAGTGGGAGCTCATACATGGATTGATCTGACTATGAGCTCTGTAAAATCCACCTCAGGGGGATTTGTTTCCCTGGAGTTGCTCACTGACCAGACAGTCCACATCTAAACCCTTAAGTTCAGTGTTTCTCTGTATTTTTTAAACACATGCAGCAAAAACGCGGCACTCTTTTTGAGGCACCGGCCGTGGGTCCAACTTCACTGTTTGATCTGGACACATCTATGGACTACACTATTGTAATGTCCGAAAGGCACATATTGTTTCTGCAAAGTGGCTTTGCGGATATGCCTATCCTTGATGGCCTGGGTAGTTTCACAGGTGTTCTTTAAAAGGACCCAATCGTTTGATCCTCTTGATGTGCTTGATTTTGTGGGGTTTCCTGGGGCAGGAGAGTAGCAGTCATTTTGGCAGATCACCTCAGACTGCTACGGAAAGTGATATTTTGCATCCTTCAATTCTAAGTCTATCTTTCCTCTTAAATTTTATGAGCAATGAGAAATCATATGGTTCCTTTAAGATCTTCCCGAGAGATCTCATGAACAAGATAATCAAGTTCATCTCTTATCATAGCCTACCTTCCACTAAACATTTGAAGATAATTCAGTCAAGTTCTTTGTCTCTTATAAAAAGCAAGACCCTTCCTTTTTAATCACATTTTTTTAACCAGAGATGACATAGTGGGCTGCTAACTCACAAGTTCAGTAGTTTGAAACCTCCAACCTCCTCATCTGGGTGAAGATGAGGTTTCTGCTCTCATATTGCTTTACAGCCTTGGAAAGCTACAGGGGCAATTGTACTCTGTCCATTTATCACTATGAGTCAAAAGTGACTTTATGACGGTAAGTTTTGTTTGATCTGAGAAGCATATCCAATGTATACATTTCTAGTAACATTCTGTAACTGGCACCACATGTATTTTCTAAGATCGCAGACTTTTTTATGACTGTCTTCACTTAATTTCCTTTGGAGCCTTTGCCAGAATGGCCAGTGATATCCATATTTTACCAAGTCTCTTAAAAGCAACCTATATATTTTATTTATTAAAAATGCCTTTATTGTGAATTGGGTGAAGGTTTATAAAGCAAATTATTTTTTCCATTTAATGACTCTTCCATTAATAATTCATATACAGTTTGTTTCATGTCATCACCTTACAATGCAGCATCACCTATCCCAATCCTCCCACGTTTGCAATTGTTCCTCGTTCTTTCCTAACCCTTTGTAACTTCTGAACTTTCTCCTTGGGCCCATGCTGCTCTTCTCATCTCAGACAGTGATTATTATAAAGAGAGTTTACCCCTGCAGTATTGTTGTTCCCCTGACAAATCTGTCTATTGTTTGGCTGAAAAATGAACTATTGGGAGTAGTCTCAGTTCCAGCTCTGAAAGTAACTTAGGGCCATACAATCAGGGGGGCTACCCATCCCTATTTAACCAGAAAGTCTCATCTTTTTATGATGCTGAGTTTTGTTTCCTATTTTTCTCTCAACAAGACCTTCTAATGTCCCTTTCAGCGCAATTGGCAGTGACAGCTGAACACCATGTAGCTTTTCTGATCTCAGAGTTATGGAAGCTAAGGTTCAGATGGTCTGTTAGTCCATTGAATTAATTATTCCCATGCATCTTTGATTTTCTACACTCTACTGCACGTGCAGGGAGATCATGCACATTACCTCTTAGATGACTGCTCACAAGCCTTTAAGTTCCCCATGGCTACTAGTCAAAGCAGGATGTAGAAACTTGTCTTTGTGAACTATATTATTCCAATTGACTTTGCTGTCCCCTGAGACTATGTTCTTGAGTCCTTAGTGTCAGTAACTCATTTCCTCAAGGTGCTTGATTCTATCTAAAAAGTTTTCATAATGGTGCCCCATGTATGTGCTACCATGGGGAACCCTGATGGTGTTCTGAATTAAGAGTTGGGTTGCTAACCACAAGGTCATTAGTTAAAAACCATCAGTCATTACTCAGGAGAAAGATGAGCCTTTCTACTCATAAAGATTTACTGTCTTGCCTAAATTTTTTTTTCAGCCCTCGGTGACCCAGGCTTTAGGCCATAAGCTACCTGGATTTTAGATTTTGCCTTTTTGAGGTGTACAGCATTGTCCATAGACCCACATCAGAATTATGTGGTATTCCACTATGGGAATCTGACTTTACCTTAAACAACTTTACTTTGCTGCACATTAAAGGAACTGAAATACTTGTTTGGACTTAAGTTGAAGCACATTAGTGTGAAAAAAAGCAGGGAACTGATATCCCAGTTCATGGATTTGCAAGTCAGTAGACTTAGGTTCAAAACTCTTGCTTTTGAGGTTGCTCAATACTTGGCAATGTAAGACTACCTTCTATTTTCTATTTCACATGTTTTTTATTTTTTTGCTTTCTGTGACATGTAGATACAGTTTTGCCTCGGTGAATGAGAAAGATTGAAATTTTTGTATTGTGTCTAACCTTCATTGATTTCTTCCCCCCAACAGTTTAATTTATATATAACTCACACAACATACAACTAAATAGTTTTTGCATATCAGGAAGAGTTTTATAATCACCATCACAATCGGGTTTAGAACATTTTCTTTTTTCACACACTTATTGTTATTAGTTCTCATTTCTTCCCAATCTTCCCTGCCATACCCCCAAGGAAGCACCAATCTAGTTATTGTTTCTATAGCTTTACTTATTTTGGATTCCAAATACAGAAATACATTAAGAACTAATAAAGACTAACAAGAATAGCAAAGTAAAACAGATTTTAAAAACTTCCATAGAAAAGAAAAGAGAAAACATTAAAAGCTAGAACAAATTTAAATGGATCATGAGGGAGGTCAAGTGACAAGATGTTGAATTTTAACCCAACTGTATCTACAATAACCCACTTTTTAATGCATTCCGCATGACAGCAAGGCTATTCACATTCACCATAATCCATGTGGATTTCTCCTTCACTTTTTTTGCTGAAGCAACATTAAAAGAGGTCAAAGGGAAGATTAAACAGAAACCAGAGCGGGCGAGTGGTTCCTACTATGAAGCACCCAATCATGATGACAGCGTGGACGCATGGAAGGAGGCAAGAAGAGAGAGAGCTACAGAGCCGGGTGCAACCAGAGTCTGAGGGACTCCATCCCTAGAAGTGGGCGTGGCAGAGAAGAGGTTGGGGGAGGGGTCAGCACCCCACACCCACAGGGACTAAGACAAGAAGGGAGGAAGAGGAAGAGAGCTGGTCCAAGCTCCACACCCACACATGATGCTCAGAGGAATACATCCCTCTGGAGACCCAATGTGCCACAGAAAGGACTGGGTAAACAGTGATTCCTGGGGACATGAGGGAGGGTTGGAGAAGGGGATGTGGAAAAACACATGGATGGGGGTGGGGGAACAACAAGTGATCTGGAATCGATGGAAAGGTGGGTGTGGGAGACCTGGTCAGGAGTAAGCAAGGACAATGATTCTGTGAGGAAACACTGAAATGCCAATGAAGGTGGAACATTGATGGTGGGACAGGAGGGAGATGGAAGGAAATAGAGGGAAGACCTAGATGGCATAGAGCACCTGCAGAGGTCTAAACATAGGTATGTCCATACATAAATACAACTATCTAGTATATGGTGGGAATAAATTTAAGAACATATCTATAGGCCAAGTACTTTGGTAGCAAGTAGACATTGGGTCCTCTCCCTGGTGCTCCCTCAATGCAAGAACACTTTGTTCTATGAATCTGGTATTCCTCCAGGCTCACTGCTCCAACACTATCACTGAAGTTAAATGGATGCACAAGCAAATGTGGTGAAGAAAGCTGATGGTGCACAGCCATCATAGGCTATATCATCTGGGGTCTTAAAAGCCTGAAGATAAACAATAGACCATTAACTTGGGAAGAGACCACACCCACACAGAAGAAAGAGCCAGTGTGGCCACAGGGTGGTGAAAGGTCTAGGCAAAACACACATATCACTGTGCCCACTGAGGACATGTGTAGATCATGTGGTAGCATGAGCCATAGAAGGAGCTCATTTGCCTGTGCGATCATGAGGTGCTGAAACAATCTGGCATCAGGCAACAAAGAACAAAATCAACGGACCAATTGACTCCCGATATCCCTGAAGACAAATGGATACAGAGGCAGAGTAGGAGAAACGATGGTGACCAGTTACCAAATGGTTGAATGCCTGGAGTCTCAAAGACTTGGAGATAATCGAGTCACCTTTCAGCACAGAAACAGCAAAGTCCACATGGAAGAAGCACACCAGCCTGTGTGATCAAGAGGGGCTGAAGGGAGCAGATATCGATCATCAAAGAACAAGGATCTCATCATTACAAATGAGGGGGAGAACAGGATGGGACCTAAGGCCCACTGGTGGGTAATTGGTCACCCCTTTACAGGGGAGTCACAGGGAGGAGACAGACTAGTCAAAGGGCAGCTGGGCAGTGATAATGCATACAAATTTCCTCTAGTTCCTGAAGCCTTCCTCCCCCCCCCCCCCGCCCCCAACCATCATGGTCCCAACTCTACCTCACAAATCCAGATGGACTGCAGAGGGTTTCCTAGTGGAGAGGGGAGCTGGGGATGTGGGGAAACTAAGATGGTTGACCCCTTCAGCCCGGTGGTTGGATTGGAGCTGCTGGAGGGGTGGAGAGAGAGTGGGGTGGAGGGAATGCAAGGGTGAATCCCCTCTGACCAAGGAAGAGGAATATGAAGAGCCTTGCAGAGGACATTGCAAAGTGAATTGTTGAAAATGCAATGGTTTAACACCTTGTCATTTGATTTCTCTTTTTACCCATTTTAAATTTGGTGCAGGTTTTTAAATCTTTTCTACTTTCTTTTCTATTGAGGGTTGCCTCTGCTTTATTTTATTATTGTTGTTAGGTTTTTTGGTATGTTTTTGCTTTCATCTCTTATAGTTTTTGCATGTTTTTCTGTATACAAAATCTAGTATAGGTACATTGTTAGAGACAATAACTGAGCTACTAGTTTCTTGGTGGTATGGCCGAGGAAGTTGGGGGGAATAGGGAGTTAATAACAACAAGAACAAGAAAGAAGAAAATGTTCTAAAATTGTCTGTGGTGATGATCATAGCACTCATAACTGTCGAATTGCATGTTATATGGATTATGTGCCAATAAAATCTTTGTTTAAAATGACAAAAGAGGAATGTACAAGATAAGTAACTGGGATTCTATGTCTAGATATTTTCATTTGTTATTATTCACTAAAAACAAAAAGTATATAAAGCAAGAAAAAATAGGAAGATTAAATGATAAGATAATGCACCCTATGTCTGTCAGAGTCAATTTAACAATGCTCTTCATCCGATAACAGGGCTATTCACATCCCTCAACTATGGTCAGAGGGGAGTCACCAGAGGCTTAGTTCATGTGTGGATCCTGCAAATGGATTTGGGGCTTTCACTGTCATCCATAACATTCTGCAAACTAGGTGTTCACAATTTAAATTCTGATGCCATTACCTCCTTTAGATTTGGATTGTATTATATATAATCCTTGGATCCTACAGTCTCGTCTGCTTCTTCTATGTGGGCTTAGTTGACTGCTCACTTAGATGGCTGCTTGTTTGAAAACAGACCTGTAAGACCCCAGAGATGATTGTTTCTGATAGCCAGGCACCATTTAGTTTCTTCCCCACACTTTACTATAGTACCCATATCTTCAGTGCTTCATTGCTTTCTTGTAAGTGTTCGATTAATTTTTAATGAGCTAGAATGGATTTGATGGCAGTGAGTTTATTTATTTATTTTTGAAACCCTGGTGATGCAGTGGTTTCACATTGGGCTACGATCCACTGGGTTGGAAATTCAAAGCCATCAGTGGTCCTGAGGGAAAAAGACTTGGATATTTACTCCTGTAAATAGTGACAGTATCAGAAGCCCACAGGGAGTCACTATGAGTCAGTATGGACTTGATGGCAGTGAGTTTCTACTATACGTATAGCTATATTTGCACCACAGGTAAATGCATATGTAGAAATATTCCTTGCGAGATCTGTGTATATTCATGGGTATAGTCTCCTTCTCTTTCCCACATCTATTCAACTTCCATGTCTACCTATGCACCAACCGGTAGATGGTTGTTATTAGAGAATTGTGTATATAATAGTATTTATACCCCTTCCCTTAACTCCTCCAAGTAATTTCTCATTAAAAAAATCATTTTATTGGGAGCTGTGTTGGGTAGGTTTGTTGTGCCAAAATGGCCATTGAAGATAGGTAGGTTTGTTGTGCCAACGTGGCCAAGGAACACATGTGAGATTAATTAAAGGGCGAAACTATAAATGGCTTGGTGAGCCTTGCTTTTCTCTCTCTTGCTTTTGGATCTTCAGACCAGTGTGCAGCTGACTGTCTTTCTTATTCTGTGCCTCAATTTGCAAGCTACACTACCCGTGGGACACCTAATTGGTGAACTGTGTTGTTGTGAGCTGAGGTTACTTCAAGCCCTGGTCCCCCATGCTCCTGGAACATACATCTCTTGAAGTGGGGACTTTCGGACCCTATCATCTGGCTGACTGTTGGAGACCTGCTTTGCCATTTGCTGCTTGTGGCCAGATAGCCTGAATTGCTCTATATATCCTCTGGGATATATGTGGAGCAGAGAGATGCTGGCTCAAGTGATATTTCTATTGAATTATGCATTGGGTTATTGCAGGGTCTGCAGTGTGAAAACACTAGCTGCTCTGTAGGAGAAAGGAGATTTTCAACTTGTGTAAAAGCATTGTACTATTATTGCAGAATTGTCTATTTCTCTCTTCAATCCAGTAAGATTTTGATTAATGTATTTTGAGGTTCTTTCTTTGGGTGCATAGATGTTTGTTATGGTGTTGTCCTTTTATTAAATTGACTTACTGTTTCTATAATATCCTTTCTTGTGTCTTTGCTGGCTTTTGCTTTAAAGTTTATTTTATCAGAAACTGATATCATCACTCCTGCTTTTTCATTGTCAGTTGCTTACTATATATTTTTTCTGTGTTTTAATTTGGTCTATTTTTCTCTTTGTATTAAGGCAGCAGTTCTCAACGTTTGGGTCATGACCCTTTTCACAAGAGTTGCCCAATTCATAATAGTAGCAAATTTACAGTAATGAAGTAGCAACAAAATTAATTGTGAGTATTGTCTGTGAGTTCTGTATGGCCATTGCAACAGAGTATCAAAATCAGCAGAGAAGTGGAATGCTGTGAGAGAAATGGTTAATGGGAGAATAGGATAAAAGAAGGATGGAAAATGGGAATGCCTGACCTTTGTGTCTTGTGGCAATTGGTTTGGGGCTGGTGAGGAGTTGACTTCACCTTTGACTTTGTGTAGTCAAAGAGATCAGATGTGTTTTTCATGACAATTCCTCTCTGGTATATAATTATTGGTTGACTTTTTTTTCCCGCTGAGTTTTTAGTATGTTATCCCATTACTTTCTTGACTGCCTGCTTTTTGTACCATCAACCTGCAGCTGCATGTGTCTGAAGAGGACCCTGACTAGCATCAGGTCCACAGACTTGAGTTAGATTGGGCTGGGATGCTTCTTGCTATAAAATGACTTCTTGATATAAAGTTCATTCATATACAGATATGAATGTCCTGATTTTGTTTCTCTAGATGACCCAAATTTACACAATCAGATTAGTCTTGAATAATTTGCTATCATTTTGTTAACTTTGTCTTTCATTGATTCAGTTCTACTCCGTTGACCTTTCTGTGTGCTATATGTTCTTGAAATCTTAGTATTAATTGTCTGGATTTCTATTCCTCCATTTTGTATAGTCTCTATTTTTTTCTGATTGCTTTTGAAATGTCTTCGTAAGTTTCTCTATAGTTTTAATTGTGCTTATCTTGATTTTGTCTACAATTTCCTCAATCTTCCTCTCAAGTCATAGAGCATATGTAAATATTATTCTTATGAGCACCTTATCAAGTAGTTTCCATGCTATTTCCACCATATGAATGGTTCTGGCTCTATATTTTGCTCACTTTTTTAGCCACACTGGTTTGTTTCTTCATGTGAGCTATGGTTATCTCTTGTTTCTGAGACTGTTGTGGTGTTGTACTTGTGGCTAAATGATGTTTTTATATTGGTATGCTTTCCAAGATGTTTTGGTTGCTGCTTTATTTTGTTTTGACATATCTAAGTAAGTGGCAAAGTTTTGCTACTCACTAATTTGGCAAAACCTACATGCTGACTTACCCGTCTCTTGGTGAATTGATATAGAGGATGAAAATATTTGTGAGGTTTTTTGCTGTTTGTATAGAGAAACTGAGGGAAGTTTGGAATGGTGTTGACCACTACTTATTAATTGTGGTACAGGAGGAAATAGTGGTCTGGGGTATGTCTGGAAAGTATGGGCACAGTTTCTGCCTTCCACTGGGTTCCCACTCACAACCAAAATAACAAGAGAAAGTTGACAACAACACACACACACACACACAAAAACAAGAAAAGAAAAGCGACCAGTAAAACTTTAAAAATAAAAGAGAAAAGGTGTGTGTGTGGGGGGGGTGGTGGTGAGAGAAAAAGCTAGAACACAACAGAAACCAAAATAAAAACTCAAAGGGGGGCAGAAGGAGAAGAGAAAGAGACCAAGAGAATTGTTTAGGACATAAGGATAGAAAAACAAAACAAGGGAAGGAGAAAAAATGAAAATTAAAAAAAAAAAAGAAATACAAGCAAAAACTCGGGAATGCTGCAGGGTACCCAGTGTTACTTCTGCCAGCTAAGGAGGCGGCTGCTGGTAGGGCTTTCAGTTTGGGCCAGTACACCCTGCTTTTTGTGAATATCGGGGGGGACGGCATGGTGGTGTTCCTGGAGGGTTTATTTATTTATTTTTGTTTGTTTTTAAACATTTTATTGAGGGCTCTTACAGCCCTTGTTAAAATCCATATATCAATTGTATCAAGCACATTTGTACATATGTTGCCATCATTATTTTCTAGAGTTTTGTTTTCAATTGAGTTCTTGGTGTCAGCGCCTCTGCTGTTGTTTTCAGATGCAGAAGGTCACTGTGAGTTGGAATCCACTCAGCAGAACCTAGTTACAACAACGACAACAGCAATAACGATGTTAAAGTTCACAATTCAGCAATGTTCAGTGCTGCCAATGTTTTCATAGCTGCTGAATTTGTCTAATTTTTTTTGTATTTTTAACTCTCATATTGTTGCAATTGTTACTTGTGACTATATCAATAATTTCTTGAAGATTAATTAGTAATCAAAGAATCAGAAGAAAAGTAAAAGGAATGCTCCTGCTCACTAATATTGTCTTAAGGAATTGTGATAGGTAGGCTTGTTGTGCCAACATGGTCAAAGAAGATAGGTAGGTTTGTTGTGACAACATGGCTAATGAACACATGTAAGATCAATTGAAGGGTGGAGATATAAATGGCTCCACAAGTGCCGCCCTGGCTTCCTTGTTCTTGGATCTTAGGGCCAGCCCGGCTGCCTTGTTCGTCCTGTGCCTCCATCTCCAAGCTACATGACTATGAGACACCTAATTTGGTGGACTGTGTTGCTGGGAGTTGAGGTTCCTTCAAGCCCTGCTTTCCCACACTCCTGGAATACACCTCTCTTGAGCTGGGACTGTCAGACCTGTCATCTGGCTGACTCTTGGTGGCCAGCCTTGCTGTTTGCTGCTTGTGGTGGGTTAGCCTGAAATGCTCGACAGAGGACTACTTGGTGGCCCTCAAGACTCGAAGGACTGCCAGTCACTAGCTGTACCATGCAAGTGAGTTGCACCGAGATATTCGTACTGCTTTTTAGATTAGTAAACTGTTTATTTCTTATTTTATATATATTTCTAGCTCTATAAATATATATAGAATTATTAGTGTCCTGGTTTTGTTTCTTAGAGAACCCTGTCAGCACATGAATCATCTTATATTTCAATTTAGAAAGGTTCTACAAAATCTTTAGTTTTTTATTGTGTTTAGTTGTGTAGAAAGATTTTATAAAATCTATTTTGTTGTTAGCATTCATATGATCTGAGAAATACCACATTGAAACAATTGACAGCTGAATTTATCACATGTTATTTTATTAAAATTGATCATAAATATTGCTAACAATTCTGTATGGCCTGGTGTGAGAGGAAGCTTATGGGCGGGGAGGTAGGGTGACACCATGAGTCACCTCACTGGGAAACACCAAGCTAGTCGTGCTACTGCACAGATCTGCAGGTTGCTTCTTGCTCACATGTATGAGGGGAATTCTCAGTACCTAGAGACACCTCACCATCTTTGCTTCTACTGTTCGATTAAGTAAGGTATTAACATTTAACAGCCTTCTAAACAACAAAGAAATTAAGAGTTTCTAGACTAACTAACTAATAGCAGACCTTGCACCTGGCACCCTAGAAAGACTCAGGCAAATTGTTGGATCATTGGTATTTTACAAACATGTTTTTACACGATCTCCCCAAACTAGTTGGCAGTTTTGTTAATTGAAGTAATTGAGAAACACATTTGGAAACAGCAGACATATATTTTGCATCTTAGAATAATTTAAATGACTTAAAAAGAGAGAGAGAGGGGAGAGATATAGAGATAGAGATAGATAGATAGATAGATAGATAGATAGATAGATAGAGAGAATGTGTCACTCTTTGCCCCTATCTCCTGGCTGGCTAAATACAGACATAATGGTTGTGGTTCCAGCAGTCAGGTTAAACCCTGAGGCCTCTTGAAAGTGGAAGTCATACTCTACCCAACAAATAGGAATGAGAGAATGAGTTTGAGGCCCTATCGACAGGAGGACCAAACCAGCCTCCATGACTCCTTTTGAACTTGAAGGTGAGAGAGAAATTAATAGATATCTTGTTTGTTATGATAATTTTGCAAGTTTTTCCCCCTCTCATTCACAACTAAACTTTATCTGAGAAATGCTTCTAAGTAGATCAGTGGTTCTCAACCCGTAGGTTTCGACCAATCCTTTCACAGGGGTTGCCTAATTTATAGTAGTAGCAAAATTACAGTTATGAAATAACAATGAAAATAATTTTATAGTTGGGGGAATCACTACAACATGAGGAAGTGTATTAAAGGGTAGTGGCCTTAAGAAAGTAGAGGACCACTGTATTAGATTTTTTTTTCCTTATAGATCTTTAAAAAATTGACCATGTTTTCATCTCCCAGACACAACAGCAACAACAAAACCATGTTTTTTATTTTCATCATTTAAAATTTTGTCATCATTTTAGCATACTAGCAAGGATATCTCCATATTTCCTTAGACTTTAGTATCTTAAAAGAAATATTGTTAGGCTTATTTATGTGGGACCTGGGTTATGTTGTATCTTTTTTTGGGGGGGGCATCACTGCCCTCTGGTGGTCGTGGGAGCTACCCAGCGCTGTTCCTGAGAGCTGCCCCTGGATTTGAACCGCCAAGTCTGTGGGCCACAGTTCTGCACTCAACCACTTATGCCACCAGGACTCAGCCCATGTTGTATCTTTAAAGGGGGAAGAAAGCATGTTATTATGACACAAGAACTTAATCAATGGTCAATACAACAGAAAGAACATGTATAAGGTTAGAACATGCATATGAACTAAAAAAACAAAAGGAAAAAAGAAAGCATATGAGCTGATTCTAATTATTCTATCTTTACAAATATCTTCCCACTGGGCATTTCTTCTTCTTTTTTGGGGGGCAGGACATCACTGCCCTCTAGTGGGAGTGGGAGGCCCAGCCTTGCTCCTGGAGAGCTGCTGCTCGATTTAAACCGCCAAGCCAGTGGGCCGCAGTCCTGCACTCAGTCACTAGGCCACTGGGGCTCAGCCGGCCATTTCTTTATTTAACCAGCAAGTTTAATTTTAGGAGAAAATGCCACTAGCCATGCAAACAATCCCAAAATATCAATGGCTGATAAAAAAATCACTGCTGCTGAGCTGATTACGAGTCACAGTTACTCCTTGGAACAGAGCAGAACTGGCCCATGTGACCAGGCAAAGGCCATAGAACTTTAAGGAATGGCTTGGGGGTTCAAACCACTGCACTTTCTGTTCTCAGGCAAGTTCTTTCACCACTCTACTCCCAGGGCTCCTGCCTCACAACATACATTTATTTCTTTTAAAGGAACACACACACACACACACATTGTTGCTTGGTTCAATTCTGTATTATCTTCACATTGCCATCTAGACTGACAGAGACACTTCCATCTAAAACAGTGTAAGTTGTGGAGGCAGAGGGGTCAAGAATGCAGTGAGGTGTGTGTATTTTGTCCAGAGGGGACAGGCAACTTCACGTATTTTATTGACCAAAGCAAGTCACATGGCTATGCCCGAGTTCGAGATAAGTAGCATGCTGCCTCGGGGCATGCCCTGAATGCTCCTGCACAGGACTACCCACTTACAGTGTGATCAGAGCTACTATCCTAGGTGCTGCGATGCCATGGAGCAGACTCTGACTGCCCGTGACTCCATAGAGACCTCAATGCCTGCCGTTTCAGGAGTCATTCCACCAGACCTTTCTCTGAGGCACTTTTGGGTGGATTCAAAGAGCCAACCTTTCAGTCAGCAGACAAGCGTGGTAACCATCTGTACCATAGAGGAGACCAAGAGACCTCTTTACTCTCTAATACTTGTGTCTCATAAGACACTTCTGACTGCTTGTTAATGTAAAAGTATTGATCCTCAGACATCTATTGTCAGGAAAGGATGTGCACCCCAAAGATGGAGTTTGAGACGTGACGATGCCTCTGGCTCTTCCAGGAGGTGTGGGCAGACACTTGTGCAGGAGGGAGACATGTACTTTAGAGTGGTAGCTCTTCTTTTAAATGAAACTTCAGGGTGTTTTGGGTAAAACACTAAAATTATCTGGCCTCCAGTTAGCCAAAGAAGAAAAATTACCATGAGGGAGAGGTCAAACACACATCCACCCTCCATTTTTATGATTTTTTCCTCCAGTACCCTACTCTAAAGGTACTATAATGTCTGGGTAGACTGGGAAACAAATTCAATTGTGTGGCGGTCGCGTAACCTGGTGTCAGTTTGAGGAGTAGGAGTGTAGGGGTGGAGTGGAGCCTGTCACTCTGGAGACAGCCAATGAGACTGGATCCAAAGACTTTCTACTTACTACAAAGCAAATTAGGCTACCATTCAACAATTTTTATACAAATTGTTCCGTCAAGGTTAAAGGTTCCACAAGGTGACAATATTCTTTTTTTTTTTTTTTGGGGGGGGGGCGGTGGGCATCACTGTCCTCTGGTGGTGGGAGTAGGAGGCCCAGCCTTTGCGCCTGTGGAGCCACTGCTGGAATTGAACCTCCATCCCAGTGGGTCGCAGTCCCGCACACAACCATTATGCCACCAGGGCTCAGCCCCGTGACAATATTCTTATCAACTCTGTTCTAGTCATTCCACCTCCCAGAATGTAGCTTCTGTCCTTTCTGTCTTATTCTTGCTTTAGAACAAATGGTAGCCATTTATCTCATTTAGTGTCTTTTTTTTTCTCCAAAGGAGCATAGTATTTATGGGGGATTAAAACAGTTATGAGTCTTCTTATTATTTATTAAAAAAGTGACTTTAAGATAATTTTGGTTTGAAGTTTACAGGCCTACTTTTGTCACAAAGCATCAATTTCTGCTGAAGCAGTGCACAAAAACTTTACAGACAGTTATTTTAGTATGGCCCATTTGACAGTGTCACCTAGTGTGGCCTACACCTCCTTACCTTTCATGACACCACTCAATCTATGGATGACACACATTTCCTGACAAGGAGAGTTGCCTGAAGTTCTAGCTTCCAGCTTTGTTGGGTCCTTGGCAGGCAGCCCAGACTCTAGTTTATTTCTCAGGTATAGCCTGGTGCTGTACCTGCTTGTTTGAAAACCCGCTGGTCCCATGGGCACCATTGATTGGATCCCTGTCACAGCACTTTTGGCCTAAGAGAAACTGTCCCAGAGCTCTCTTGTGGTCTTCCAGATTCCATTGCTGTAAGGCTTGTATTGCTGTTGCACTTAAACCCAGTTTCAGTATGAAACAATACTGTGTTTCAGACCTATCCTTTTCTCCACACATCATGAAGGGTCAAGAAGGAGAAGACTTTCAGCATTTCCCTTTTCTTTATCTCTTCCATTGAGAAACCAGTTCTCATGATTAATCTATAACCTCTCCCCCTTTTTTATGATCTCACATTAGGGGGAGTGTACTTTGAACTCAGAATCCAGTGTCTTTGTTTTCAAATGGTCACTGGTGAGTGATTGCAGGGAAACAGAGCATATAATTTGGCTTTTTAATTTCTAAGTCTGTATAATTTCTGTATAATTTTAATTTCTAAGTCTGTGGTCTGTATAATTTTGTATGTCACTTTTTTCACGCTAGGTCTGGAGCTTTCTGATGGTAAGTTTTTCTTAGGAACTGGTGTCAAACATTTGTAAAGTGAACAATTGAGATGCAAGCATATTAATGGTTCCAATTTTTATTATAAATGTGTAAATCTGCTAGGAACACTTTTGTAAACATTTTATCTAGAAACATGCTTTCTTGGATAAATTCCTACACATGGAATTGCTGGGTCAGATAACAAGTGTAGGTTTATTGATTTTGTGTGGCAGTCACCTAATCTGGTGTCAATTTGAGGATTAAGAGTGTAGGGGTGGAGTCTATCTGGAGATAGGCAATGAGACCTCTGTATGGGCATGGCCTTCTTGAAAATTCTAGGAAATCTGGTATTTCCTTCATGGAAGCAGAAGACACTTGCTCATTCCTTTGAAGACGCTCTACTGATAAGACACAAGACTTGCTCCCTGTGAGCCATCCTGGAGGAGAAGCCACATGGACCTACCCTGATGGAACCAGGCTTTGGAAGCTGGAAAAGTCACATTGAGACCTCTGCCAGTGCTGAGATGCCTGCAATGCCACTGTATCCAAAGACTTTTTATCCACTGGCCGGCCTGTGATCATTGTGCATTCAGCATCGTTGCATGTATTTTGTGAATCTGAAAAGGACTTTATGGGCTGGTATTGGACTTACGACTTGGACCGGACTGGGTTGGGATACTTTATCAATGTTCAATTCCACCTGTATATGAACCTGTCCCTTACATGCATATGAATGTTTATGAATTTGCTTCTCTAATCTACCCAGACTAATTCTTTATGGTACCTTGAGAGTGGGGTACTGGAGAAACATATAAAAATGGAGAGTGACTGTTTGATCTTTTCCTTATGGTAGTTTTTCTTCTTTGGCTAACTGGAGGTCAGATATTGCTATATAGTTTACTAGGTTTTCTGCAAAGAATATGGGAAGTTAATATTCTGATTAGTTTGCTTTGTTGTAGTTTGGTAATTCCTCTTTGAAATGGCAAAAATGAATGTGTTTAATGTATACTTTGAGCTCAGGGGTAGAAATCGCCACTTGAATATCTGAGAAACTATGCTGCTTAAGGAAACTGGTTGACTGAGGTCAAAGGGCTGACAGAAAGTCTGGATCTGGTTTGATACTCAGAGACCTCATTCCATATTTTTGTATAAATAGAATAGTTTGGATAAAGATTTAGATAAACAAGAAAAGATTGGACTTGACTATTTCAATAATTGAGTTTTGTATCTGATTCTAGTTTGTTTATACTTATTTCCTCTGTTTATTATTATTAATAAAATGATCGATAGAAATCTTTATTGGGAAGTATGAAAATAGAGGGCTTATAAATCCACTTGCCTCAAGCCATTAATTTGGTCTCTAAATGTGTTTATACACACCTTTAAAGAAGGCTCTGAAGTGATTAGTCCCACCCAGTGTTTTAGAGTACTCAGGACATTTACATCCCAAGAGACGAAGATAGAAAAAAAAGGAACTCTTTGGATTTGAAGTTTGAACTCTAGTGGATTTTGTCAAAAGCTGGAAAAATCTGGAACCATGAAGAAAACTCCTTTCTGGGACTGAAAGTTAAAGGGAGCCTGTGAGCAGACTGAGGGGAAAAGAGGCTTCCTAAGATGACCACCTGGATCTACTTGTTGAATGGAAATGGGAGAAATGCAGCAATAAAGAGATGGGATGAGTTTGGCTACTGACACCTGGGGACCTGGTTCATAGGAAATAGAGATGAGAGCAGTTGACTAGTCTGAAGTTAATGACTTAGCACAGGGGGCTAGACTTGTAGAGAATTTGTGATGGGGCCATAGGCTAAGGCAAGGCGACCAATGGACACACTTGTCAGGCTAAGAAAGGCAGCCCACATTGAGTTGATCAGAACATGGCCAGATGAAGAGATTTTTGAGCCTGTGAACTGTTGCATATTGCTGTTGAATTTATGGATGGCCCATCCTGATTTGACTTTGCTAATGGATTTGGACTTCACAAGGTTCCAATTGGAATGAAGATTCTTCATGTCAAAAAATATGATTGTGGGGGCTGAGCCCTGGTGGCGTAGTGGTTGTGCGTGGGACTGCGGCCCACTGGGTTGGAGGTTCAATTCCAGCTCCCAGGAGCAAAGGCTGGGCCTCCTACTCCCACCACCTGAGGGCAGTTATGCCTAAATATATATATATATATATATATATATATATATATATATATATGTGTGTGTGTGTGTGTGTGTGTGTATGTATATATGATTGTGATAGGGGGAGGGTCCAAAATGATGCTGAAGTAAGCAGCTCAAATGGGGAGCTCTGGTAATTTTGGTGTCCAGGAGGTCACATGGAAGTGCTCTGGTGAGTGGAAAGGTCCCTACGAGGGGCACTCCTTGGCCAGGAGGGGACCCTGGCCCACATCTGTTTTCTTTTAAGCCCCAGAGGTCTGTGTCCTTACATCAGAGCTTTACCACTGTGGGCCAACCTTTGTGTGCCTTCCTGCCATCAGGACTGACTCCAATCCACTCCCTAACCCGGGCCCTGTGAACAGGACGGCCTTTGTGTGGAGCCCCCCAGGGCGAGGCTAGAACATCACACACCCACAGAGGTGCTCCACTCTCGGCACTCACCTGAGGAAGCTGCGTGTCTCCCACCTTGCAGATCCCCTCCTTGCAGGGGACAAAGGTGACTGTGCCTACAGGCTCAGCTCTCTCCCTGCAGACACCCAGGGACGAACTGCCAGCGGTTTCCACTGCCTGTGGCCAGTGCACCCACGGCCAGTGCCTGAATCACCTCCTGCCTACAAGCAGCCAAGTTTGCCTGGTCAGCGGGGGCTCGACGCCGTCATTATAAGGACTTGATGCACAAGGAGTGGCCCAGCACTCACTGCACACCATTTCCCCTGATCAGAGCCCAGGAAAGCTCAAGTTAGCTCTCCGCACAGATGCGTCTCCCGCCTTCCCTAGCCTGGGAGGCAGCCCGCTTGAGTCTCCCACAGGTGCTTCTCCCTCCCTCCCTAGCCTGAGATCAATGAAAGATGCTATGAAAAGGAAAAACATCCAAATCATTGGCCTGCCAGAACAAGACATGGTGAAGAAATCAACAGCTAATTTAACAAGGGAATTTCTGAAAGAAAATTTCCCCAAAGTAATGAATGAGAACCAGTGTATCAAACAGGAAGCAGAGAGGACACCGAGTAGACTAGTTCCCAGGAAGATCTCACCAAACCATATAATAGTTAAACTATCCAACTTCGAGGAAAAAGAAAATTCTGAGAGCAGCAAGAGAAAAGAGGATGGTCACATATAAGGGCTCTCAGGTAAGAATATGGGCAGACCTATCAACAGAAACCATGAAGAGGAGAAAAGAGTGGACCAATATCTTCCAGAAGTTGAAGGAAAACAACGCCTCCCCTAGAATTCTTTACCCTGCAAAGCTATCTATTAAGATAGATGGAGGAATGAGGGTCTTCCAAGATAAGGAAAAAGTTAAAGAATATGCTGTGAGACATCGAACCTGAGGAAGATCCTTGCCGACTCACTATGGCCAGAAGACCATCACCCACCAAGCACAAACAGGAGAACATCCTATGCTTCAATCTCACCCAGGACCCAACAGACTAACCCTAATCACCAAGAACATACTGCCACAGGTAGAAAACATAGCAATAAAGAAGCCCCCCCCCCATGAAAACACAACAGAGCGATGAAAAGGGAACAAGAAAACAAACACTTCAAAAAACACAAGAGGCCAGCAATGAATACACAGATCGGGATAACTCTAAACGTCAATGACCTGAACTCCATCATTGAAATAAAAAGGTTGGCTGACTGGCTTGGAAAACATAATGCATCAATCTGTTGCCTGCAGAAAACTCATCTTAAGCTTGAAGACAAAAATAAACTAAGAATAAAAGGCTTGAGGAGGATATACCAAGCTAATGGTGAATCAAAAAAATCAGGGGTCACAATCCTTATCTCAGATAAAACAGACCTCAAGGTTCAAGCCATAAAAAGAGACAAGGAGGGGCACTTTATAATGCTCAAGGGAGCACTTCACCAGGAATCAGTAAGAATAATAAATATATACACACCAAATGAGAGACCTGCAAAATTTGTCAGACAGACTATTCAGAACATGAATGAAGATATTACAGACTCAACAATCATAGTAGGAGACTTTAACATGCCACTATCAGAGAAACACAGATCTTTGGGAAAGAAGCTCAGCAAAGAGTCTATAGAACTAACACCACAATAAGACAACTAGGTTCGATAAACATATTCCAGGCCTTCCATCCAAATGAAAAAAAACAAACATTCTTCTCAAGTACACATGGCACATTTTCAAAAATTGGCAACATGCTGAGACACAAGTCAAGGATAAGTAAATTCAAACACATAGATTTCATACAGACGTCCTTCTCTGACTACCATGCCATAAAGCTGGCGATTAATAAAAGGACCAGTAGTAAAAAAAAGGCAGACTCTTGGAGGATGAATAACAAGATTCTGCGGCATTAATGGGTAATGACCCAGATTAGAAGGGAGATCAAAACATTTCTAGAAATTAATGAGAATGAGAATACTTCATATCAAAACCTCTGGGATACTGTGAAGGCAGTTATCAGAGGTAGCCTAATTTAAATAGGAGCATATATAAAAAAGGAAGAGAGTCTTATGGCAGACATGCTATCACAAAAACTCCAACAACTAGAACAGAGTCAGCAGAATAATCCTTCCATCAGTAAAAGAAAAGAAATAATAAAAATTAGGGCAGAGTTGAGTCACTGGGAGGAGAAAAAAACCATGCAAAAGATTAATGTAGCAAAAAGTTGGTTCTTTGAAAGGATCAATAGAATCGACAGGTCACTGGCAAACCTAACCAAAGAAAGGAAAGAACAAACAACAGTACACAGGATGAGAAATGAAATGGAAGAAATCACAACAGACCCTAATGAAATTAAAAGGATTATCACAAAGTATTATGAAAATCTGTACTCCAACAAGTTCAACAATGACATGGACAAATACCTGGAAAAACAATCCCTCCCTAGACTGTCCCAGACAGAGGTCAAGAAGCTACACAAACCCATAACAAGAGAAGAGTTAGATATGCTTATCAAGAGTATACCAACAAAAATAGCTCCTGGACCAGACAGCTTCACTGGGGAGCTGTATAAGTCTTTCAGGGAGGAACTGGCACCAATCCTCCACAAAGTTTTCCAGAGTATAGAAAAGGATGGACCCCCCCCCCCAACTCATTTTATGTAGCCAGTATAACTTTGATACCCAAGCAGGGAAGGGATCCCACAGAGTAGAGAACTATAGACCAATATCTCTAATGAACATAGATGCAAAAATCTTCAACAAGATATTGGCCAATAGAATTCAAAAATATATAAAAAGCATAATCCACTAGGATCAGGTAGGATTCATCCCAGGGATGCACAGATGATTTAACATTCATAAATCCATCAATATTATACATCATATTATTAAGATGAAGGATAAGAACCATATGATAATAGCTATAGATGCAGAGAAAGCATTTAACAACATCCAGCACCCTTTCCTAATTAAGACACTCAGACAGATAGGAATAGAAGGTCAGTTCCTCAAGTTAATACAAGCTATCTATGAGAAACCAACAGCTAACAAAATAATCAATGGAGAAAAGACTAAATCAATCCCTCTGAAGAAGGGGACTAGACAAGGATGCCCCTTATTCCCCACTACTATCCAATATAGTACTGGAGGTCTTAGCAAATAACATAAAACAACGAAAAGACATCCAAGGTATGCAAATAGGAGATGAAGAGGTCAAATTATCATTATTCGCTGATGACATGATCCTGTACATCGCAAATCCCAAGAGCTCCACAACCGGAGTACTAACAGCGATAGAGGAATATGGAAGAGTGATAGGATACAAGATCAACAAACAAGTCGATTGGTCTGCTCTACACATCTGACAAGACCATGGAAGAGGAGATCAAAAAGGCAGTACCATTCACAATAGCCAAGAATAAATTGAAGTATCTAGGGATATATCTAACCAAAAAAAACCCCCAAAAACAAAAGACCTATACAAGGAAAACTACAAAACCCTACTACAGGAAACAAAAAGTGACCTCCACAAATGGAGGAACATCCCATGCTAATGGATTGGAAGACTCAATATAAAAAAGATGTCTATCCTTCCCAGGGCACTTTATAAGTTCAACGCTATCCCGATCCAAATACCAACGACCTTCTTCAGAGAACTGGAAAAACTGACCACCAACTTCACATGGAGAGGGAATAAGCCCAGACTTAGCAGGGATCTCCTCAAGGAAAAGAACACAGTTGGAGGGCTGGCTTTACCTGACTTTCACACTTACTACAAAGCCACAGTGGTCAAAACTGTGTGGTACTGGCATAATGACAGATACAAAGATCGATGGAAAAGAATAGAAAACCCAGAAATAAAACCATTAGCATATAGACAACTGATTTTTGACAAGGGCCCCAAAAGCATCAAGTGGGAGGGCGATGCCCTATTTAACAAATGGTGCTGGAGACAATGGCAATCCACATGTAGAAAAATGAAGTAGGATGTCTACCTCACCCCATGCACAAGAACAAACTCAAGGTGGATCAGGGACCTGGAAGTAAAACCACAAACCATCAGGACCATTAGCGAGAGAATCGGGGAAAACCTAAGAACCTTGACCCAGGGAATACAAAGACTAACTGCAAAAGGACAGGGTATACATGCAGGGGAACCTGAAATTGACAAATGGGACTTAGTGAGAATAAAGCACATGTGTGTATCAAAGGACTTTATTTAAAGGGTAGCCAGGCAACCCACCACTGGGAGAGGATTTTTAGCAACGATACAACAGACAAAGGGCTTAAAAATCGACAATACCCTCATTTCCTGCAAGAAGACGAAAACAGATAACCCTTTGAAGAAATGGGCAAAAGAACTGAAAAGACGTTTCACTAGGGAGGAGGTCCACATGGTCAATAAACATATGAGAAAATGCTCCCGCTCATGAGCCATCAGAGAAATGCAGATCAAAACAACCATGAGATGCCATCTAACACCCTTGAGGCTAGATCAGATCAGAAAATCAGAGTGCAACAAATGTTGGAGGGGATGTGGAGAAATAGGAACAATTCTACATTGCTGGTGGTCATGTAGATATGTACAGCCACTATGGAAAGCAGTCTGGCGATACTTAATGAAAATGGCAGTTAGTCTACCCTATGATCCAGCTATCCCACTATTGGGTATATACCCAGAAGAGGCAAGAAATAAACCACAGCCAGTGGTATGCACATCAATGTTTTTTGCAGCACAATTCACAATTGCAGAGTTGGAAGCAATTTAAATTTCCATCAGTAGATGAATGTATCAACAAACTCTGGCACATACACACAATGGAGTACTATGCCTCACTCAAAAGCTCTAATGAGCACATGAAACACATCTCTGTGGGGGAAGAACTAGAAGAAATTATGCTAAACGAAGTCAGTCAATCACAAAAAGATAAGTACGGCATGAGCCCCCTGAGGTAAGTAGAAACAGTATGGTGAGTATAAAAGAGAAGACTCCGATACCATAACAGTTTCTCCAAGATGTAGGATAAGGGGAGGAGGGAGGACCAAACCCAGAGAGGTACATGCTGGTTGCTACACAGTAATGGGAGAAGGATGAGGGGGTGGAGGGGATAAGGAGATAAAAGGGAGTTCAAAAGTGAAAGGATAACAGAGGAAATGGGACACTAACCCACCCAGGAGGGGAGTATGGGTCTTGTCTCCACAGAAACTGGAATGGGCAAGCAGTTCCTACCATGAAGCGCCCAACCGTGAGGACAGCGTGGACGCATGGGAGGATGCAAGAGCAGAGAGAGCTACACAGCCAGAGGCAATCAGAGACAGATGGACCCCATGCCTAGAAGTGGACATTGCAGAGAACAGGTTGGGGGAAGGGACCAGCGAGCCACACCCACAGGGACATAGACAAGAAGGGAGGAAGAGGAAAAGAGCTGGTCTAGTCCCCACACCGACACAAGCTTCTCAGAGGACTACACCCCACTGGGGATCCAATGTGCCACAGAAAGGACTGGGCAAACAACAACAGGACGGGGCACACTGGCTCCCTACTTAAGCAAACAGTGACACAGGACACTTGGGGAGTCACATGGTGGGGAAGCATTGCAGACTGACACCCTCCCCCCCAAAAGAAAACAGTGAACCAAATCAAGAAGGGAGTGCTCCTGGTCAGAGAGTCATGAGTAAAGAATGACAGGTCTGATGATTCCTGGGGACATGAGAGAGGGGAGGAGAAAGGGGGGTGGACAAAAACATGGCCTGGGAGGGCTGCTGGAGGGAGCAGCAAGTGGTCAGGAATCGATGGAAAGGAGGGTGTGGGAGGCCTGGTTGGGATTAAGCAATGGCAATGAATCTGTGAGGAAACACTGAAATGCCAATAAAGGTGGAACATGATGGTGGGACAGGAGGGAGATGGAAGGAAATAGAAGAAAGAGAGAGAAGGCAAAGGGCACTTGCAGAGGTCTAAACATAGGTACGTTCTTACATAGATTCAATTATCTATTATAAAGAAGGGATGAATTTAAGAATATATCCATAGGTCAAATGCTAGGGTAGCAAGTGGACCTTGGGCCCTCACCCAGGTGTTCCCTCAATGCAAGAACACTTTGTTCTATGAATCTGGTATTCCACGAAGCTCACTGGCCCAACACGATCACAGAAGTAAAATGGGTGGATAAGTAAATGTGGTGAAGAAAGCTGATGGTGCCCAGCCATCAAAGGATATATCGTCTGGGGTCTTAAAAGCCTGAAGATAAACAATAGACCATTTACCTGAGAAGCGACCACACTCACACAGAAGAAGCACAACAGGCAGCATGGCCACAAGGTGGTGAAAGGTCTAGGCAATAATCATCAAATGGGGTGGGTGGGGAGGGGACACACATATCACTTACAAGGCTCTCACTGAGGACAAGTGGGAGCATGAGCAAGAGTGGTGAAGAAAGCTGACGGTGTCCAGCTATCAAAAGATATAGCATCTGGGGTCTTAAAGACTTGAGCATAAATGAGCAGTCATCTAGCTCAGGAGCAACAAAACCCACCACAAAAGAAACTCACTTGCCTATGTGATCATGAGGTGCTGAAACAATCAGGTACCAGGCATCAAAAAACAAAAATCAAAATCAATGGACCAATTGACTCCTGATATTGCTGAAAACAAATGGATACAGAGGCAAACAGAGTAGAAGAAACAATAGTGCCTAGTTACCAAATGATTGAATGTCTGGAGTCTCAAAACTTGAAGATAAATGAGTCGCTATTCAGCGCAGAAACAGCAAAGCCCACATAGAAGAAACACACCAGCATGTGTGATCAAGAAGCCTGTAGGGAGCAGGTATTGAGCATCAAAGAACAAGAATCACATACATCATCACGAATGAGGGGGAGAGTAGGGTGGGGATCTAAGTCTCACTGGTAGGTAGCTGGTCACCCCTTTACAGGGAAGTCAAGGGGAGGAGATAGACCAGTCAAGGTGCAATAGGGCAGCGATGATGCATACAAGTTTCCTCTGGTTCTTGAAGCCTTCCTCCCCTCAATCATGGTCTCAACTCTACCTTACAAATCCAGATGGACTGGAGAATGTACACTAGTAGAGAGGGGAGCTGGAGCTATGGGAAAACCAAGATAGAGGAGCCCCTTTGGACCAGTGGTTAAATTGGAGGTGCTGGAAGGGTAGAGAGAAGGTGGGGGAGAGAGATGGAACCAACTGCAAGGATATACACATAAGCTCCTATTTGAAGGACGAGCATCAAAGGAGTGGCTTGGGGGAGAGGTTTGGCGATGAAAGATATGACAGAACAATAATAATGTATAAAGCATCGAGGGTTGGTGGGGAGGTGATAGCAGGGGGAAGGGAAGAGGGGAAGGGATGGAAAAGCCGATATCAGGGGCTCAACGGGCAAGGCGAATGATTGGAGAATGATAACAGCAGCAGACATGTGAAAGTGCTTGGCACAGTATGTTTATTTATGTATTGTGAAAAATGATGTACGAGCCCACAATAAAATGATTTTGAATTGAAAAAAATGAATGATAAAAAATATGATTGTATCCTCAGTGCAGTGGGTTAATGTAAGGGGCAATATAGAAATTAGATACCTAAAATAGGGGAATAAGGGCATAAAATGGTTGGTTTCCAAACTTTAATAGGTGGAGTTATATACATTCATAGAATTATAGAATTAAGGTGTAGGTGTTACTTAACTGCAACGGTTAGGTATAGGATCTTTTTATTCTGTTCATTTATAAAACATTATGTTTAAATGAGGGTGGCACATATTAAATTACATGAATTTTAGCTTTATCCTGTTAGGTACAAATATGATTTTATTATTGTTTGTTTGAAAATTACATATGGTTACAGCGTTGTGTGAAAGTATAAAATTGACAAGGGGTGGTCTGTGGCAGTCACCTAATCTGATGTCAATTTGAGGATTAAAGAATGTAGGGGTGAAATCTAGCCTGTCAATCTTGAGACCTTTGTGTGGCCATGGCCTTCTCTGAGAATTCTGATACTTCTCTCTTGGAAGCAGGAGATACTTGGAGATGCACTGTTGACAAGACATAAGGCTGACTCCCTGTGAGACATCCTGGAGGAGAAGCCACATGAAAGCTTGATCGAACCAGACCTCTGATGCCGGAAAAGCCACATAGAGACCCTTGCCAGTACTGAGATGCCTGCAATGCCACTGGATCCAAAGACTTTCTATCCATCTTACATTCAGCGTTGTTGCATGTGTTTTGTGAATCTGGAGAGGACTTCACGGGCTACTGTTGGACTTATGGACTTGGACCAGACTGGGTTGGGTTGCTTTCTCAATATTGAATTCCTCCTGTATATAAGCATCCCCCTTATATACATAAGTGTGGTGATGAATTTGTTTCTCTAGTCTACCCAGACTAACACAGTTTGTCTTCCAGGACTCCTGTCTCAGTCTCTCCTGGTAGTTTCCCAGACTCTTCTGTTAGCTATGGAGCCAACTTCCTATATCACATTTTCTTAGGTTTAAAACAGCGGTTCTCAATCTGTTGGCAGTGACCTCTTTGTGGGTCAAAGGACCCTTTCCCATGAGTTTCCTGATTCATAACAGTAGCAGAGTTACAGTTATGAAGTATCAACGAAAATGATTTTATGGTTGAGTGGTCACCCTCACATGAAGATTAATCTAATGTCAATTAAAAGGTGGAAGCATTAGGAAGGTTGAAAACCACAGTTTTAAAGACTCAGAGTGATTCCTGCCCCACCATTGACTCTGATGATGATAGTCTTATAAGGCAGAAAGGCAAAAATTTGCAAAGCTATCTGATCTTGATGAATTATGTTTTTTCTCCTGTTTCAATGAGGCCTCTAGGTACTACTGCTTTGATTTGATGAGGTAGGCTGTACAACTACATAAAATATGCTTTTCTTTTTTTAAAGAATGCTTTTCTTTGAAAACAAAATAAATAAAGTTAAAGAGAGAGTGAGAGAATGAAGTGGCACAGACTTAACAATCCATAGATTGTTTACCACTCAGATCTAAGCATTGTTTTGAGTGACTATTTTATTATACTAGGCTATAAAGGAGGAAAAGTAAATATGAAGTGTTGGATTCTTTAGTGACAAGTTCATTTCAATAATAATAATAATAATAATTCATAAAGAATACATAGTACCGGGCTGAGCCCTGATGGCGTAAGAGGTTGAGTGTGGGACTGGGGTCTATGGGCTTGGCAGTTCAAATCCTGCAGGTGCTCTCAGGAGCAGCACTGGGTACTGCCCAAGACCACCAGCGGCAGTGATGCCACCCCCCCCAAAATACACAGTACCTACTTCAGGAATTGACATATTTATGAATCTGTATGATATTAATAAAGAATCTGGCCCATTGCCTAATTCAAAAAAAAATTTTTTTAAAGCGATCTTGTTCATTATTTGTTTAAGTCTTCTCCCTCATCCCCACCTCATTTTCTTTTCTCCCTTCTTTCTTCCTATAACCTTCAATGCTAGCTTCTTTTGATGTAAAAGCCAGTTCTCTTCAATTTTTCCCTTTTATAGTAGTGGCTTTAATGGTCAGTGTGTGTTGTGTGTTAATCCAGTTTGATAAGAGAAACAAATCCAGAGACATTCATATGTGTGTAAGAAAAATCTCTCTATCAAAGGGTAATTATGTATTGAGTAAACATCCCAGCCTAGTCCAGATAAAGTCAGAAGTCTGATATTATCCCATATGTCAGATACCAATACATAAATTCCTCTTCAAATCCATACAGCACATGCAAGGGAGATCACAGACTGATGGGTAGAAAGTAATGTGGACCCAGTCATGGTGGAAACATCTCAGTGCTACCTCCTCCAGTTCTCTATGTGCTTTCCCCACAAGAAGATGAAACAGAGAGAGCATGTGGCTTGTCTCTCAGGAGAAAGAGAGGAAGTTCCCAGAATCCTGATGAGAAGGCTGCACCCACAAGGAAGCATCATCAGGCTGACTGGATTGACAGGCTAGACTCAACTTCTTCATTCTTAATATCCTCAAGTTGACACAAGATTATGCAATTACACTGTGTAAATTTGAATAACAGTTATAACTACTGTTTGTAGGCATATGGATATTAATTATCTTATAACAGATGGTGTTGTACTTCAAAACAGATCTTAAAATGTTCTTTTGACATTGATGAATGTGACAGCATTTTCCCATTTGTCATAGTAAACCATATGATCATCCAATTAAAAATGGCCAATACCCATCCCTTTCAGTTCACCAAGGTCAATGTATCTTAAATGGTGAGTCTCAGCTCCCTATATGGGTCTTATAGCTGGATGAAAGGGTTTTGAAAAATTTGCAACAGAAAATGATTTCGGAACATGCAGCTACCAAAAATGGTTTCAAAATCAAATGTCTAATGATTCCCAAGTGTTGTTGGGAATCAAATGTCTAATTATGGTTTCAAAACCAAATGTCTAATGATTCCCAAGTGTGTCCATGTATCTCAAGATTGCAGTACAGCCTTGGTTGTGAGCACACAGCCTGCATCCTTTGCACTGTGCATATTCTCACCCCATGCAAAATGAAGGACCCTGCCAGAAACACCTAGGCTCAGATTGGAGACTGTTGTAGATTATGAATTGCAGTGTTCTAACTGTACTTGCAAAGTTTTTTGCTCTTACAGAAACATAACATTTGAATTACAGAAAATAAAGACTAAATATTCTTCTTCCATTATTCATCATGTAAGTATGAAGTTAGTATTATTTGGATTGTATTGTGCTAGAAGGTTGATTTTGAAAATTGTCTTTAATTTCCCTTTTTGACAGAAACACAATAATGTACTATCAGGCACTAAAGACAAAAAGCAAAACAAAACTCACTGCCACCACGACCCTCTAGGACAGAGTAGAACTGCCCCAGTGAGCGAGCGTCCAAGGATGTAACTCTTGGCAGGAATAGAAAGCTCCATCTTTCTCTTATACAGTGGCTGGTGTTTGGGAATTGCTGACCTAGCAACGCCCTGTAATAATTTAATAATTTCCCCATCACCACTGCTCTATGTGTATACAAATATAAAAATTTAAAATTAAGCATACATGTTATTTCATAAACTAAAGCTAATATTTTAGGGCAAAAATGCTTTTAAGTTATGGCTAAAGTTAGAAAAGGTAAAATACTGATGGTAATGTGGAAGAGTCTTCACTACTAGATTTTATTACACCCAAATTGACAAAAAAAGAAATTATGTCTGTGGTAGTTACATAATCTCATGTCATCTTGAGGATGTTAACAGTGAAGGAGTGGAGGCGAACCTGTCTATCAGGTCACAGCCTGATGGTGCTTCCTGGTGAATATGGCCGTCTCATGAGGATTCTGACAATGTTCACTCTCTCCCTGCCTTCATTTTCCTGTGGGCAAGATACTGTGAGCGAGTCATGCAGTACAGACCTGCGGAGACAGCCCTGAGATTCCTCCACTGCCCATGGATTCACAAGAGTTTTCTTTCATCCACCGATCGGCATGTGCTGTGTGAGTTTGAAGAGGAATTTATATCAGACATAAAGAGGATTAATATCAGACATATGAAGAGGATTAATATCAGACATATGGGCTAATGTGGCACTTAGGGACTTGATCTGGACTGAACTGAAATGTCTTTTCAACATGGAATTGCTTTAGATATAAAGTTCTCTCTTACACATGAGTATCTCTGGATTTGTTTCTCTGGTGAACCTAGACTAACACCATGTGGAATCAATTTGAAATATGGTTCTACTTCTGATAATTAACATGGTGTGGAAACACTGTGCTTAATTTGTATGAAGTTTTGGCTGTGGAGAACATGAAACTAGACAAAATAAAATCTTAATAGCAGGCATGCAATGTACAGCAATAAACAAAGGAACTTTTTGAACATCTTTAAAAACCTTCAAATAAAACATTATTTTGAGACATTTTTTATGGTGAACAAGAAGCATTTACTTGTGTCTTATGAAACTTCATAATGAATTAATTACATACTTTAAAACCCAAAAAAGCTGTGCAGTAGGAGAACTAGTGCTATCTGTTGCTATTAAAATGTCAGAGATACTTCATGTAAAAAAGTATGGGGATGAATTTCATATAATTTTTTAAATCAAATGACACTGTTTCCAAAAGAATTTCTAAAATTAGGAACGGTCAATTTCAACAGCATATTACCAGGCAAGGGAAGTTCACAATTTGCAATTCAGGTAGGTGATACAAGTGATATTTCTAACATGGCACAGTTGTTACTTCAAGTAAGATGAGCTTATGAAGGATGCATGCGTAAAAATTATTATTTGATGGCCCTTTGGAAGGGCACACAAAAAGGAAAGATATATATCTTAAATTTCAAGAATTTTTCACAAATGAAGGTATAGAGTGAACAAATTGGATTAGAATCTTTACAAATAGTGCTGGAGCAATGTTGGATGTGTAGCAAAAGTTAAAGTTGGTGGCAATGAAGATAATATTTCCATTCACTTTTTAAGAGGCATGCTTAACCGCTCCCCCAAAACCACCAAAATTAGGTGTTGTAATTTTCTATACTAGGAAAATCATTAACTACATTAAAAGCAGTGCCCAAACTTTTGCAGACATGAACTTTGATTACAAAATTTTATTATTACATGAAGAGGCAAGCTGATTTTCAACAGAGCAAAATTTAAATAGATTATCAAAATTTAAAGATGAAGTTCATATTACAAAATTTTGTTATTATATGAAGAGGTAAGGTGACTTTCAAGAGGGCAAAATTTAAATAGATGGTCAATATTTAAAGATGAAGCTCATATTTTCTACTGAGCAGAAATATAATTTTGTTAATTTTTTTCTTAATGATTTTTGTCTTTCAAAATTGTATTTTATGCCAGATGCTTTCTAAAAAGAGATATAAGCATGTTGCCTCAAGGAGAAGAAAAATTGTACCATATTTATGGTAAAAGATAAAATTGAAAGTATCAATTAAAAGTTAACATATGGAAAAATAGGGTTAAAATGATACTTTAGAAATATTTATAGGTACAAATGATTTTATAGTAGAAAATAACTAACAGAAACTTAACTGCAAATTAAATTACAATTGATTGTCTGACATGTTTATAGATACAGTTTCAGAAATACTTCCCTTTAAATTTTGAGTCTAAGAATTTGAGTGATTAACTCATACTCAATTGAAATTCTAAAAGTCAGTCTTCAGACATTAAAAGTTCAAGAATTTGCTGAGTTATCAAGTGATGTAGGTTTTAGGACTTGCGCTTCCTAATAATTCATTAGATTACTTTTGGCTTAGGATTAGGATAGCATTTCCAATAATTCCTGATGACCATAATATATACTTCTCCCATCGTGTACTACATATTTATGCACATCAGTGTTCTCAGCATTTATGATTATTAAATCAAATTACCAATCAACTCTGAAGATGTCCAGGATGCTCTTTATCCTGATTATCAAATATTCTGCCAAGATTGAATTCTCTTTGTAAGAACACACAAGCACATTTATTTCATTAGTATGCAAAATTTGCTTTACTCTAATAAACGTTATAATTAAATCAATACCAAGAGAGAGTTTTAAAATAAATTCATGTATGATTTGTTATCAATAAATGTTTTTATATACTTATATATTAAGACAACTTTAAAATTCAGGGGGTGGGGTGGCAAAAGGGGTTGTGAGTGAAAACCATTTAAGAAGCCCTGCTCTAGGCTATCATCTTTATGGAAGCCAATCATCAGCTCTTCCTCTCACCAACCTTCTGGTTAGCAGCCAAGCACTTCGCTGTCACACCACGAGGACTCCTGAAAACAGAATGAAGAATAGTCTAATGCTGAATAATTATCGTCCAGTTTAAGACTTGAACCCATTGACAGTGTCATTGGTGGTTCAACATCCCAGCTAATATGCTGGAGAAAGATGAGACTATCTTGTTCTGTAAAGGTTTAGAGTGTCAGAAACCTTAAGAAGCAGTTCTCTTCTCTCCTAGTGGGCCCCAATGACTCAGGATAGCCTCAGTGGCAATAAGTTTGGCTTTGGGTACAGTGTCATCCCTACTTTCCCAGGCACTTTTCCTTTAAGATTTGCTCACACTTCACATTGGATCTGGCATTTTGAATAGTTGTGGCATTTAATTGTATTTCCAATTCAAAAACTAATTTAATTTCCATTTCTTTAAAAATAAGGTTGCAGTGTTCTTTTTTGTTTGCTTGTTTGTTTTTGCTTTCTTTCTATCACTCTTTATTTTTGGTATGTGACTTATTTATATATTTTGAGACTTGTAAGTACTTTTGGAGCAAATCTGGTGCCAGGGTGGTATAAATAGTTAACCCACTTGTCAGTTTAACTGAAAGGATGGAGGTTCAAGTTCACCCCAAATTATCTCTGTAATTGAAATATAGCCCCAACTTCTCACTATTTTTCATCCCCCCTTCACACTACCATTCTGCTTTCAGCCACCATATTATAATCTTGCAGGTGGATTATCGTACTGGTCTCTTAACCACAATTCACTTACTATCAAGAAAGCAACCAGAGTGATCTTTTGAAATGTCCACATTTCTATTCAAGAACCTCCAAAGACCTAACAGTCTGTGTATGATATGCCTCCGCATCTGTGGTAATTAGACAATTTTATGTCAACTTGAAATGCTTACAAGTGAAGGGGTGGAATCCAACCTGTCAATCAGGTGACAGATTGATGCTGTCTCCTTGGAGGTGCAGCCTTGTATTATGGGGACCCTTTCTGCCATGTTGTATTTCCATCAGCTGAGAGTCTGGCACTGATCTTGAGAGCTGCCAGAGGCCTGCCATGTTTCCATTGACCTTGGATCCACAAGATTCTGCACCCACCAGCTTGCAATCTATTGTATTCTGCATCATGGGATGTGGAAATGTGAGTCTTATAAAAAAAACTAATGGGCAAAATATTGGTTTATGTACATGTGTTGGACTGGCCTGGGATACTTTCCTGATACATAGAAATTATTTTTGATATAAAGAACTTAATTTTTTAATTAAATACTTTTATTGGGGTCTCAAATCTCTGATCACAGTCCATAAATTCACCCAGTGTGTCAAGCACATTTGCACATATGCCACCACCATCATTTTCAAAGCATTCGCTTCCCACTTGAGCCCCTGATTATCAGCTCCCCATTTCTTCCCCCTTCCTCCCTTCCTCATGAACCTTGGTAAGTTATATTTTTCCATATTTTACATTGTCTTCCATCACCCTTCACCCACTTTTCCATTGTTCATCTCCCTGAGATGAGGTTATAGGTTGATCCTTGTGATCGATTCCCCTTTTATTCCCATACCCTCCCCTAATGCTCCTGGTATCTCTTCTCTCATTGTTGATCTTGAGCGGTTTATCTGGGCTGGATTCCCTATGTTGTGGGCTTTCATCTGCAGCAGTAGTAAGCATGCTCTGGTCTAATCTTGGGTTTGTAAGGTAAAATTGAGGTCATGATAGTGAGATGAAGAAAGCATCAAAGAACTAAAAGAGAGTTGTGTGTTTCATCAGTGCTATACTGCACCCTGACTGGCTCATCTCTTCCCTGTGACCCCCCTGTCAGGAGATGACCGATTGTCTACATATGGACATTGGGGTCTCCACTCCATGCCCCTCCCACCCCATTCACCTTGGATATGCTTTTATGCTGGGTCTTAGATGCCTGGTCCCATTGACATCTCATGATCCTACAGCCTGGGGTGCTTCTTCCATGTGGACTTTGTTGCTTATCACCTAGATGGCCACTTGTTTATCTTCAAGCCTTTAAGACCACAGATGATAAAGCACTTTCTTATACATATATGTGTCACTGGATTCATTTATCTAGTCAACCGGACCTAGCACACCATCTATCTGATTTCATTTCAAGGTACTTTGTGCCTCATTCTTTCCACTCACAGGAGATGTTCTGCTATTTCTTGAACAAGCCAAATATGTTTTTGCTTAAGGGCCTTTCAACTTGGTCATTCTACCTGAAAAACACCTGTCCTTGTATTTGCATCATTCATTCCCTTGCCTCTTTCAGGTAGATATTCAAATGTCACACTTTCAGAGAGGCCCTCTGTGGCAACACTGTTAAACATGCTATCAGCTCCTTATGAAGCTCAAATGAAACTGGCTTCATTTTCTTTCAGTGCACTTCTCACCACATGGTAGTTTATATATGCATTTATTTCTAATCTTCCTATTATCATCCTTGTAACATCCCATACTAGTTTGAAATAGAAGCTTCAGAGAGTAAAGATAACTATTCTTTTTGCTCATGATTGTGTCCTCAGCATTAGAAAAACAACTGTTGAAATAAAGCAAATCTGTTTTATACCTCACCAACCTTCTGTGGGTTTGTCATACTATCACAACTTGTATGTTGTTCTGATGCTGGAAGCTCTGCCACTGGTATTTCAAATATGAGCAAGATCACTCATGGTGAAGAGGTTTCTATGAAATTTTCAGGTTAAGAGAAGATTGGCTATAAGAACAGCACCGGTAAACATACAACTTTCTTCTAATTCTTTAATGCTTCTCCCCCTCCACTATCACAACCCCAATTCTACCTTACAAACCCAGCTAGACAAGAGCATGTACATGAGTACAGATAAGGGCTGGAAACACAGGGAATCCAGGACAGATAACGCCTCCCACCTGGACCAATATTAAGAGTAGCTGTACTTGGAGGGCAAGGGGAAGGTGAGGCGAGAAAGGGGAAACCTTCTCCCAGGGGGACTACAACAGAGGAGTGGGTGAAAGGAGATATTGGTCAGTGTAAGACATGAAAAATAATAATTTATAAATTATCAAGGGTTCATGAGGGAGGGGTGAGAATGGGGAGAATGAAAGGCTCATACCAAGGGCTCAAGTAGAAAGAAAATATTTTGAAAATGATAATGGCAACAAATGTACAAATATGTTTGACACAGTGGATGGATATATGGATCTATAAGAGCTGTATGAGCCCCCAATAAAATGATTTAAAAAACCAACAAAAATTGGCACACCACTTTTGAGGGATTGGCCACTGAAGACCTTATGAAGAATAGAGGAACATTGTCTGAAATAGTACCAGAAGATGAGCCGCTGAGGTCGAAAGGCTCTCAAAGTACACTGGGGAAGAGCTACCCACTTCAAGTGAAGTCAACTTTAATGACAGGCACGGAACACAACTTCCAGGACCTCCGTTTTCTGATGGGGCCCAATCCAACATGAGAAGAAAAGCTGCAAACAGCAAGAAGTCATATGAATGTGGAATATATGTAATATGACTATCGCAAAATTGGAAGTCACTTAAAATGAACAAAAAACATAAAAATTGATATTCTAGGCATTAGTAAGCTGAAATGGATTCCTTATACACTATTGACCAAACGGGTTGTGAGATGACATCAAGAATATGAAAAAGATCAAAACAGCTGTTGGATGGGCAGGCATTAAAGATGACCCTGAAGAGTTGTCATATAGTGGCCACCGGACATGTCCTGGTGCAGCTGTCTTGCTTTCTGCACCTCCTCTAGGCAGGTGGGGGTGGGGTGGGGGAGTCTGAGTGAGGAGCCCACTATGGACAGGGTGACGACTGGCTGAATAACATGAAGCCCAACATGATGGTGATTCTCTCCCAAGAATACTCCGAGAGATGCCCCAGCGACGGCACAGATTCTGAAGATTATGAGGTGTATGAACCAAGGTTTACAAATCAAGATTTCCTTTCTTGCATATGATTACAACTCTGGGTGATGCAAACAGGTATTCAAGTCTTGCTAAGAAACTTCATGTGTTGCCAATGACTGGTGACCCAGTGTGACATTCTTTACTTCTCTTCCCGCAAGAGATTTTTGCTGGCTATTACAAGGTAGAACAATCCAACCCTTTGCCACTGATTTGGCCACATGAAGTACCCAGACTGCCACCTGACATACTGGTTAACAGCTCCAAACTATAGGTGGAAGTCCCTGATTAACAAGATTCCTAACCTAGACATTGGCCAGTGTACTATATGACAAAATAATAATAATTTATAAATTATCAAGGGTTCATGAATGAGGGGGGGTGGGGAGGGGAAATATGAGGAGCAACATTTTCCTCTGGCTCTTCCAGCTCATTGGATGTTGCGATTGAAAATAACTTTAGTTTTTAACACCAAGGACTTAAGTAGAAAGAAAATGTTTTGAGAATGATGATGGCAACAATGGCAACAAATGTACAAATGTGCTTTGCATACAATGGATGTATGCATTGCTTGTGATAAGAGTTATATGAGCCTCCAATATATTGATTTAAAAAAAAGATTCCTAAAAAAGGAAGACAAGATTCTTTTACTTTTTTTTAATGAATCATTTTATTGGGGGCCCATACAACTCCCATCACAATCAATATAAACATCAATTGTATACAGGCCACATTTACATACTAATTGCCCTCATCACTCTCAAAACATCCTCCCTCCCTCCAGGCCCTCAGTATCAGCTCCCTATATTACCCTTCCTCTCCCCTTTCCCTTGAACCCTTAGTAATTTACAAATTGTTATTATTTTCATACAATACACTGTCCAATGTGTCCCAACACTCGATTCCCTGTTGTCTGTGTCCCAGAGAGGAGGCTACGTGTAGATCCCCGAAGTTGGTTCTTCCTTTCTATTCCTCCATCCCTCCACCCTCCTGGTATTACCACTCCTATTACTAGTCTTGATGGATCATCTATCCTAAATTTCCCATGTTTCCAACTTCACTGTACATCCCCTGGGCTAGCTGGATTTAAGTGGTAGAATTGGGGTCATGATAGTGGGTGGGAGGCAGCATTTGGGAACTAGAGGAAGGTTGCATATTTCATTGCTACTACCCTGTATCTTAACTGGCTTATCTCCTCCTTGTAACCTTCACCTATTGATGTCACCTCACCTATTGATGGAACTTGGGTCTCCAATCTGTACTCCCCCTCATTAATAATAATATAATTTTAGCTCATTGATGCCTGACACTAGATCCCCTCACCACCTCATGATCACACAGGCTAGTGTGCTTCTTCCATGTGGACTTTGTTGCTTCTGAGCTAGATGGCTGCTTGTTTATTTTCAAGCCTTTAAGTCCCCAGACGCTCCATCTTTTGATAACCGGGCACCATCAGCTTTCTTCACCACCTTTGCTTATGCACACATTTGTCTTCAGTGATCATGTCGGAAAGGTGAGCATCTTGGAATGCCAATTTAATAGAACAAAGTGTTCTTTAACTGAGGAGGTACTTGAGTGGAGGTCCAATGCCCATCTGTTGTCCTACTACTAACCCTATAAGTATGCACATTAATCTCTTTCCCCATCCTCACTTATAAATATATGCCCCTATGTACATACTTGTATTTGAACCTCTATAAATGTTCATTATCCCCCAGTTCCTTCCTCTATTTCCATTTGCTTCCCTCTTGTCCCACTATCATGCTCAATCTCCATTTGGGTTTCAGTATTTTCTCTCTGTTACATTAGTCTTAATCAATCCCTATTGACCTTCTTTCACCCACCTTGTCACTGAATTTGTATCAATTGTTTTTCCTTTTTTCCTGGGCTGGTCGACATCATCACCTTTCCCCCTCCTCCCCCTCTTCCATATCCCCTATCCTGGAACCATCAGTCCTGTCATTTTCGCCTCCAAACTCTTTGTCCAGTCTATCTTGGCTAGATAGACCTGTAGAGGTAACAATATGTACAAAAAGGTCTCCTAAAATGAAGCAACTGAAGCAACTAAAACAATGATAACAACAGCAAGAAAACCCCTCAATGTACTATACATATATGTAAAAGAATAATAAAAATAATAGCAATATAAAAACCTGTATAATGTTCAATGTCTATAGTTGACCTCCTAGAGTGACCCCTGGTTCATTCGGATGGGGTGCCAATACCCTGGCCCCAAAGTATATCCTTGTCACTCCATCTGTGACTCTATGCTCTGTTGTACACTCTTAGTGCTTTGCATTGGTGTGGTTGTGTCCGACAGGGTATAATCTTGACCCCGCTTCTTCTTCCTGGCCCCAATAGGCCTTGGGTCAGCGAGGGTAGCCGTATTCCATTGTGGGGCTGGCCGTGCAGTCCTCTTTGTGCATTAGCTATTCTGAGTGGGAATATCGTCCTGAAGGCTCGGTGGGTCATGATGCAGGTCATTCTCTCTTCCTCCCTCTTCATTTGTTCTCATGTTCTCTGATCAGGCATATCTCACTCCCCAAGCTTCAGCTTCAGTGCTGGTCTCCAAGGCAAATTCCTCTGGTAGAGAGGTGGCTGCCCCTATAGTTGGGGTTGGGGTTGTGTTCTCAGATCCCTCCACTGGTTCTCCACTCCATACTGTCATGTTGCATTCACAAGCTGGGTCTCTGGGTTTAAGTTTGGTCCCTCTTTCCCTGTGGAGATATAAATAATATGCTCCCCTTTGATGGTTTAGTGCTCCCTTCCCTTTCTTCACATCGTCATCTGCCCCCCTCTCCACTCCCCCCTAGTTGGTTACCATGTATAGCTCTAGATTTGATCTGCCCCCTGCCATATTACCTGGGCCTTCTCCCAGGCTTTTCTCTATATAGTAGCTTTTCCCCATTGTCTCTTTCTTTCCAATTTAAAAGTTATTATTATGCTTACCTCAGCAGATTCATATTGCACA
>PVJH01010995.1:44378-71103 GCA_004026705.1 Nesogale talazaci
GATGAACATTGGAGCACAGATCTCTGGTCGTGGATTGTTGCTTGCCTCTTCTGGGTATACGCCCACCAGGGGAATTGCTGGGTCGTATGGTAGCTCAATTTCCATCTGTTTTAGATATCTCCAAATTCATCTCTATAGTGGCTGTACATGCCTGCAGGTCCACCAGCAGTGTATAAGTGACCCTATCTCCCCACAGCCTCTCCAGCATTTGTTACTTTCTGACTTTGAATTGGGCTATCCTTGGGGGTGTTAGGTGGTATCTCATTGTTGTTTTGATTTGCATTTCTCTTATGGCTAATGATCGGGAATATTTTCTCATATATATATATATCGGTCTCTCTGATTTCGGCCTCTGTGAAACTTCTGTTTAATTCCTTTGCCCACCTCCTCAGTGGGCAGTTAGTTTTGCTCTTTTTGGAAGCTATCAGGGTATTGTAGATTTCAGTATAAGGGCTTTATCTGATTTGTCATTGCTAAAGATGTTTTCCCAGTCTGTCTGCTCTCTTATTACTCTCTTGGTGAATTCTTTCGATGTGCACAGGTGTTTTATCTTCAGTATATCCCACTTGTCTATTTCAGCCTCCTCTGTGTTTGTGTCCTTCCCTATTTCTGTTAGCCTATGTAGTCCCTGTGCCAGTGTTCTCAGATTGTTCCCAATTTCCTCATTGATGGGCCTAATAGTTTGGGGTTTTACATCAAGGTCTGTGATCCACCTTGAATTTATTCTAGTGCATGGAGTGAGATAAGGGTCTTGCTTCATTTTTCTCCAGGTAGATATCCATTTTTTCCAGTACCACTTTTTGAAAAGGGCATCTGTTTCCCATTTGATAGTTTTTTGGCCCTTATCAAAGATCAATTGTCTGTATGCTTGTGTTTTTATTTCAGGATTTTCAGTTCTTTTCCATTGGTCTGAGTACCTGTCTTTATGCCAATACCATGCTTTTTTGACCACTGTGGCTATATACAGTATGTGCGAAAGTCAGGTAAGGCAAGTCTTCCCACGATGTCCTTCTTCTTGAGGAGTTCTCTACTAATTCTGGGCTTCTTCCCTCTCCATATGAAGTTGGTAATCATTTTTTCCATTTCTTTGAAGAAGGAGGATGGTACTTGTATCGGTATTGCATTAAACTTATATAGTGCCTTGGGTAGGACTGTCATCCTTCCTACATTGAGTCTTCTGATCCACGAGCATGGGATATTTTTCCATTTCTTGAAGTCATTCTTGGTTTCTTGTAATAGTGTTCTATAATTTTCCTCATATAGATCTTTTGTTCTTTTTGTCACATATATCCCTAGATATTTCAATTTATGATCGGCTATTGTGAAGGGTACCTCTTTTTTTATCTCCTGTGGTCTTATCTGATGTGTACAGCAGACCAATCGACTTCTGATTGTTAATCTTGTATCCTGCCACTCTGCCATACTCCGCTATTGCTTCCAGTAATCCCTTTGTGGAGCTTTTGGGGTTTTCCATGTATATAATCATATCATCTGCAAATAATGATAATTTCACCTCTTCTTTCCCCAGGTGTATACCTTCTGTCTTTTCTTTGCCTTATGTTGTTAGCTAAAACCTCTAGTACGATATTGAACAATAGAGGGGACAATGGACATCCTTGGCTGGTCCCCTTTTTCAGTGGGATTGTGTTTGTCTTTTCTCCATTGACTATCATATTGACTGTTGGTTGTTCATATATAGCTTGTATTGTCTTGAGGAATTTTCCTTCTATTCCTATCTTCTTGAGTGTCTTAAACACGAATTGGTGTTGAATATTATCAAATGTTTTTTTGGCATCTATGGATATAACCATAATATTCTTATATTTTTTCCCTGTCAATATGGTGAATGATACTAATGGTCTTTCGTATGTTGAACCACTCCTGCATTCTGGGTATGAACCCCACTTGGTCATGGTGAATTATTTGTTTTATATACTTATAAAACTTTATAATATTTTATATTGGCCAGTATTTTATTAAGGATTTTTGCATTGATATTCATTAGGGATATTGGTCTGTAGTTCTCAATTCTTGTGGGATCCTTGCCTGGTTTTGGTATCAGTGTGATACTAGCTTCATAGAAGGAGTTTGGGAGTTTGCCCTCTTTTTCTATGCTTTGGAAGAGCTTGTGTAGGGTTGGTGTCAATTCTTCCCTGAATGCTTGGTAGAATTCTCCTGTGTAGCCATCTGGTCCAGGTGACCTTTTTGTTGGTAGTTCCTTGATAACCTTGTCTATTTCTTCTATTGTTATGGATCTGTTAAGATTCTTGATGTCCATTGGGGACAATCTAGGAAGAGATTGCTTTTCCAAGAATTTGTCCATGTCTTCCAACTTGTTGAGTTCATTGAAGTATAGATCTTTGTAGTACTGAGTGACTATTCTTTTGATTTCATTAGGGTCAGTTGTGATATCCCCTCTTTCATCCCTTATTCTTGCTATTGAAACTTTCTCCTTTCTTTGGTTAAGTCTGCCAATGGTTTATCAATTTTGTTAATTCTTTCAAAGAACCAACTTTTAGCAGCATTAATTTTTTCCAGTTTTCTTATTTTCCCTCTCCTGAATCTCAGCCCTGATTTTTATTATTTCTTTTCTTTTGCTATTAGTGGTATTATCCTGCTGACTCTGTTCTAGTTGTTGTAAATTCTGCGTCAACATATCAGTTATGAGACATTCTTCGTTTTTCAGGTGTGCCTGTATTGCAATGAAACTTCCTCTTAAGATTGCCTTTGCTTTGTCCCATAAGTTTTGGTATGTCGTGCTTTCCTTCTCATTGGTTTCTAGAAATTTTTTAATTTCCTCTCTGATCTGGGTCAGTACACATTCCTTTTGCAATAGAGAATTATTCCTTCTTCAACTGTTTTCTCTAGTTCTCCTCACCTTTCTTTTGTTGATTTCCAACCTTATGTCAGAGTGGTCTGAGAGTGAATTCTGTATGATATCAATATGCTTAAATTTATGTGGATTCTCCTTATGTTCCAGTATGTGGTCTTTGTGGGGCTAAGGATGTGAAATGCTTTTCCTTTGGATGAAAGACCCTGTAGATATCTACCAAGTCAAACTGTCTAATTGTATTTAGATCTCTCGCTTCCTCGTTGAGTTTCTTTCCCTGTGATCTGTCTTTCTCAGAGAGTGGTGTGTTGAAGTCACCCACTATAATTATTGAGGCTGTAATTTCTTTTTTCATCATCTGAAATATCTGGTTTACATATTCTGTGGGTCTCTCATTTGCAGAATATATATTTAAAATGCTTGTTGGATTATTGTCTACCCTTCCCTTAAGCATTATATAATGTCCTTCTTTGTCTCTTATTATGGTTTGCACTTTGAGGTCAATTTTATCTGAGATTAGGATTGCTACTCCTGCTTTTTTGGAATTGCTGTTTGCTTGGTATATTTTTCTCCAGCCTTTGATTCTCAATATATTTTTTTCTGTGATCTTAAGATGTGTCTCCTGTAGACAGCAGATTGAAGGGGTATGTTTTCTAAGCCAGTCTATTAATTTCTGTCTCTTAAGGCCTGAGTTCAATCCATTAACATTTAGGGTTACTACATCTATCTGTGCACTCTGTGTTGTCATTTTATCACTCTTGGATTGGATCTTTTCCTATTTTCATGGGTTGTGTCAATGTCTGTAGTTCATTCTTGCCTTTCTTCCATCTCTGAGCCAGAGCTATCTTGGGGGCTGTTATCCCTTTGATAGTCTCTGGGTAGAGTCATTCTGTGTGTGTTAGGTGGTGATTGTTCTTCTTTTCCCAGTGGGTCGGTGAGGGTCTTTTGTAGCGCTGGGTTCCTTCTCTGAGATTTTCTTTATCTGGAAAGACTCAAACTTCTCCATCAATTTTGATAGATAATTTAGCTGGATAGAGTATTCTTGGGTTTGCATGGTGTTTCTGCAATTTTTGGAATATGCTACTCCGTTCTCTCCTCTTCTTCATCGTTTCCATTGATAGGTCCGAGCATATTCTTATCTGTTTGCCTTTATATGTGATTGCCCTTTTTTCCCTAGCTGCTCTCATAATTTTCTCTTTTTCCTCATAATTAGATAGTTTAACAACTATATGTCTTGGTATTTTCTTCTTGGGGTTTAGTCTAGCTGGTGTTCTTTCCGCCTCCTATATGGTTATATGGTTTTCATTCATTAAGCTAGGGAAGTTTTCCTCTAAGCATTCCCTTACTATTTTGGATGTTGTTTTTCTTGATGCCTCATCCTCCAGCAGACCGATAATTCTAATGTTGTTTCTTTTCATAGTAACAACTAGGCTTCTAATATTTTCTTCTGCTTCTCTCATAGACTTGTTAGATATTTTCTCCCATTTATTAATTTATACTTGCGAGTCCTCTAGGTCACTTGTCCTGTTCTCTGCCTCCTCCATTCTCTGGCCGAAATCTGAGAGCTTACTATTAGTCTTTGTAAGCTCACTCTTTAGTTCTTGGATTTCCCTTTGGTGCGTGGCCTTTATCTCCTGTATCAATTCTTCTTTCTTCTTTAATGCATTGCTCAAGAGCTGCATACATGTTAGTAACATCTTGAAGATTTCTTTCTGTGGTTGATCAATCTCCGCATTTTCTATGACTGCTGTTAGGTCCAACTGGTCTTCTTGCATCGGATTTAGTTTCTCTTTTCTTGATACTGTGGAAGTGGCTAGCTGTTTTTTGTTTGAGTTATTCAAATTAGGTGGCATTTTCCTTGGTGTTTTGTGGCCCTGGGGTCTCTCTTTAGGAGGCTGGTCTTAAATTATAGCTTTCCTCACGAACTGTTTGCAGCTGGGCCTTGAGATCTGAGGGAGCGTGTTGGCTGAGCAAGGGAGTGGGTTTAGGGGGTAGGTTGGGAGTGGGGTGATCTGTTCCTGGCTAGGGGCACTTGCCACAGATAGGTGGGAAAAATCCTCTAGCACTCTGGGGTGGGGAGAACTGGCTGGCTGCTTACCCAGTTGACAATGTAACATGGACCTCTCTACTGCGGGTTGTGGGATGGGCGCCCTGAACCGAAAGTGTCTGTGGGGAGTGCCAGCGTTCCTTTTGCTCCTGGGCTTAGGGCATGGGTTGGTCTTATCCTGGGCAGTGGTGGTGTCCTTAAGGCGCACTTGGGCGTGGGCCTCCTGGGTGGGGGAAGGGCTGGCCCACAGTTCCCCTGGGGACACATGAGGCCCTGGGGGTGGGGAGGGAGAGGTGCGAGTCTGTATGGAGTTGCCCTGGGCACCTTGGGGTGGGGAGGACTGGTTACCGATTGCACACAGGGGCTGATGCACTGCGGGTCCCTGGTCTCACGGTCGGAGCGGGCGCCCTGGATTCAGCCGCACAAAGAAAGGCAGCGTCTGTCTGGTCTGTGCCAGCGTCTGTGGGGAGCGCAGGTGTGCAGGTCGGGCCTGCTCCTGGTTCAGAGGAGGGCTCTGAGCTTTCCTGGAGTCACAAAACCCAATTTGAGAGCCCCACCCTTCCCAGTGTCACCCCCACTCACTGATCTCCAAGAGCTGCGGGCATGAGCTTCCTATCTGGCCGCCATCTTCCCTACTTCCTCAAGATTCCTTTTCTTAAAAAATCATTTTATAGGGTCTCTTACAGCTCTTATAACACAAGCTTATTTGTATGCCTGTTGCCATCATAATTTTCTTATCATTTACATTTTATTTGAATGTAAACAGCTCCTCCTTTCCCCCTCTCTACTCTTACCTCCCACCTTAGTGACCCCTCTCTTATTTAGATAGTCAGTTCCATAAAACTCTATCTGAATCGGTCAGCTTACAAATGCTATAACAAGTTTACATTTCACTTGTGACTTTGTAAACAGGGTCAACCTTAAACAAAATTAGGCCAAGGGATTCCACGGATGCCTTCAGCGACTCCATGAATTCCCCTCCCCTGCTGTACACACAGGCCATCAGATCAGATTTTCTGCAGACCATATTCTTTGAGAATGAATCACACTTTCTGGAAGTTCCCTCCTTTATGGCTGTGTTTGTATCTTCTTAGAATACACATGTTCATTTGCCATGCGCAGTTACTTTTTTCTTTTCTTTTTCTTTTTTATTATACATACATATATATTTTTATCATAAAGATCATCTAATTGGGGGCTCTTATAGCTCTTATCTCAATCCATACGTCCATCCATTAAGTCAAGCATATTTGTACATCTGTTGCCCCCATCATTCTCTTAACTATTTAAGCCCTTAATATTGGCTCCTTATTTCCCCCCTCCAACCCTTCTCGCCACCCTCATAAACCCTTGATAATTTATAAATTACTTTGTCATATCTTACTCTGTCTGATGTCTTCCTTCACCCATTTCCCCATTGTCCATACCCCAGGGAAGAGGTTATATGTAGATTCTTGTAATCGCTTCCCCTTTCTGCCCCACCTTCTCTCCACCCTCCTGGTATTGTCAATATCATCAATGGTCCTGAAGGGATCGTCTGTCCTGTATTCATTTCCAGCTCCTAGCTATACCAGTGTACATCCTCTGGACTAGCTGAATTTGTAATGTAGACTTGGGATCCTGATAGTGGGGAGAAGGAAGCTTTGTAGAAATAGAGGAAAGTGATATGCTTCACCATTACTACACTGCACCCTAACTGGATCGTCTCTTCCCTGAGACCCCTCTGTAAGGAGAAGTCCATAACCTACAAATGGACTTTGGGTCCCCAACCTTTACTCCACCTCATTTACAAGAAAATAATTTTTAGTTCTTTGATGCCTGATACCTGATCTTTTTGGCACCTCATGGTCACACATGGTCACACACCTCATGGTGTGCTTCTTCCATGTGTCTTCTGTTGCTTCTGAGCTGGATGGCCACTTGTTTACCCTCAAGCTTTTAAGACTCCAGCCACTATACCTTTTGATAGCCAGGTACCATCAGCCTTCTTCACCACAATTACATATGCACACTTTTGTCTTCAGGGATTGTGTTGAGAAGGTGAACATCATGTAATGCCAGTTTAGTAGGACAAACTGTTCTTGCACTGAGGAGGTACTTGAGTGGAGGCCCAATAATGTCCATCTGCTGCTTTAATACTGAACCTATAAATATGTGCACATAAATCTATTTCCCCATCATTTATATTTACCTATGTACATTTACACCTCTATAAATGCCCTTTGCCTCTTATTTCTTTCCTCTATTTCTTTTTTACTTCCCTCCTGTCCCACTATCATGCTCATTCTTCATTTGGGTTTCATTAATTTCTCTTGGTTACCCTACCCTTGATCAGTTCCTATCAGGCCTCTCACACCCTCCTTGCCACTGATTTTTGGATCACTTGTTGTTCCCTTGTCCCTGGGTTGGTCAACACCACTTTCTTTCCCCACCCTCCACCCCCCCTCTCCCATATTTCCCCCCCTCCCCACATGGATTCTGCTGTTTTCTCCTCCAGGCTGATCCTCCAGCCTATCTTATCTAGATAGACCTGCAGAGATAATAACATTTACAAAAAAATAAGACATAGCAAGATGAATTGACAAAAGAAAATGAAATGCTGACTACTATCAGAAAAACAATGTCCAGAAAGTATATATAAATAAATAATAATCATAAAGCAAAGCCTGTAAATAGATCAAGGTCTGTTTGTTGACCTCTAGGAGTGACCTCCAGTCAAGTCCGATGGGGTTCCATGTCCTGGTCCTTGGCACTCCCTCAAGACTTTCATGCTGTGCTCTCCCTGCTGCCGCACACCCTTAGTGTTTTCCTCACACAGTTACTTTACATCTCTATGTAACCCTCTATCTTAAATATCCTGGTATAGAACCAAGTCTTCTGCATCTTTATGTTCTTCTGCATTACCCAGAAAGTGTTCATCTTGGATAAGTAAGTAAGTAAGCACAGGGGAAATGGGCAACATATATCTCAAAAAAACATCTCTAATGGAATTGTAGTGTCTGTGACACCTGAATGCAGTCATGATGGCCCTGTGGTGTCTAGACATCTTTTGAGGATGTCATTAATGTCTGCTATCATGTGTGTAAATTTCTCAGCATGGTTTGAAAACTACTTGTGAGACATAAACTACAAAGAAATGGAAATAATTCTTTGCTTACTGGGACATCAAACAGACATAACTAATTTTCTCTTGTCTGCTTTTTACATTGACATTTGACATTTTATGATTCATAATAGTAACTCACGATACAGCATTCATCATGTTTTTCAAATACTAACTAGGATTGCTAGCAATTCAAGAAATTTCCCAGTCTCTCAGCCAACCAGATTTGTGTCTAAGTGTTTTATGACATAAATTCTTTCTACATCGACTTTGTTTACCTATGGTGCTGTGCTTTCTGGTGTCCTCATGATCCCTGCATCCATCGAGGGTTCTAATGGGCTCATGTTCCATTACTCTAGAGAGTTTCTAGTCCCTTGACTCAAAAACCAAATTATAGAAAATTATTCCTGTTTCTTCAGACTTTGATAAATGCAAATTAGCATATACAGGGCAAAGAAAAGTCTTTCTTTCCCTAATGCTTCTCCTACCAATATATAAATGGGTAGACTCTTATTCATAAATAACATATGCATGTTATTGTAAACAAAACACAAGAGTATTGTACAAAATTATCAACTTATGCAAGCAAAGAAAAATACTAGACAGTATTGTGGAATGAACTGCCTTTTCTAAAAAAGATATGATTAAGTTTTAACCCTGTATCTGTGAATATGACCTTGCTTGCAAATATAATCATTGAAGATGTTATTGGTTAACATGACATCAGGCTTGAGTAGGGAAGGTCCTAGCCTACATGCCCTACATAACCTGTTCGTACTGAAGCTCCTGGATCAAGGACAAGGAGTCAGACTTCCCCACAGTGCTGCCTATGCTGGACATGGTCGTCTGGGACTTGTAGAATCATTGCACATGCTCATGTGCATGGCTGCCCTGAGGATGCATAGCATGCTGAGAGCACAGTCTCTGCACCATGCTGGCTGGATGTCCTGACCAGGCCACGGGAGTGTCCAGGAGCAACAAACCAAGATGATTTTCATGGAGCTCAATGAACCAGAGCTTCATAACCCCTGATGAGTTGGTACAGTCCAGAATGTGACATTCACGTGTCCATCAGTAGGTTGGGAATTGTGGCTGCCCCTGGTGAGGGGTACTGGTTCAGATATCTCTGGTCATCCTGCCCAAGGTCCCCTCTCACAGAAAGTCTCAGTCTGACTATGGAACAACTGACTCCCCTAGGAAGTGAGGAGGAAGCAGCATTCCAGAGCCTCCAACTCCCATCGATGTGTTATTTTTCTTTATTTTGTTTCAAAAGAAATGGCTGACTTTTTTTTCTTTCTTCATGGTCTGCTATTAAGGCCTCCCCATTAACCAGGGCACAGCTGTCCCCAGCAAAGACTTTCCACTGCCAACCCCCAAGGCATGGTCCCCTGAAAGCCACACTGCCAGTGGCCCAGCTGCCCAACCAAGAGGCTCCGCCCCACTCAGGGTATAGCTGTCCCCAACCGAGGCCCCTCGCTGCCTATGATCAAGTTGCAACTGCCCCCTACTGCCCCCTAGACACACAGTAAGACCTAAGCTAACAATCTTTATATGCTTCACTTCATTTTTGATACTTCCAATTTTTCTAGATGCAGGCTATACTTTGCATATTTTACATTCTGTTTATGAATGGAAGGTTGCAGCTATTCCTTTTGTGTTTGAGTTATGCCTTATCATCAAATGAAGGTTCACCCAGATTTGCTGCGTCCACCTCGTGAAGCTCAGCTGTGCTCTGAGGAGCCGGTTCTTCCACATTCATGCTTTGAATGCTTTCCAACCGAGGACACATGTTACAGTGCTCTACCAGCCAGTGCTCTGCCGCTTTTTATGAGGTGCTCATTGGTTAATTCCTTGAAGTGGACGGTCTATTCCAGGGGTTCTCAAACTATGGCCCTTGGGCCACATGCAGCCCGCCGAGGACATTTATCTGGCCGCTGGGTGTTTTTGCCACCGCTATCTTTGCTGCTTAGCAGCTGACTCATGCCGGCCCCGCAGTGAATTTGTTCATAGTTGATTTTTTTTTTTTTGTAACCGGCTCTCCAACGGTCTGAGGGACATTGAACTGGTTCCTGTTTAAAAAGTTTGAAGAACCCCGTTCCTTCTTCCTAGTCTGTTCTTGGTAGAAAGATGAGGCTTTTTTTTTTTAACTGCTGTAAAGAATTGCAATACAGAAACTTACAGAATACAGTCCTACCGAATCCTACAGGGTCCTTCTGTGTCAGAACAGACTTGATGGCAGCAAGGTTGCTTTGGTTTTGGAGTCGGTGTTTAGGATGAGATTCCTGTGACCATTTGTCTCCTGTGGGTGAGTTTGCTGTTATTTAAAACACTATACTAGTGGTATAGCTTCCAGCAGCATAGGAATGACCAATATATGACAAACTGACAGATAAATTGCGGAATCAGAGGATAGCATTGATAACCAAATAAGCAATGTTTATTTTACAACCCCCTCCCCAAGTTTAAAGTTTAAAGTTTAAAGTCAAGGTCCACTTTTAGTATGATCCCTTTAGAAAAAGACAAATTTGGAAGCCAATTGTCTTATAAGACCACATAAATGCCCCCCCCCCAAACAAAACAAAACAAAAGACCACATAATGCTATCTGGAACCACTAACATGGTGAAATGAGTGGAGTTAGTACTGATTTCAAAGCCTGGGTGATTGTTAACAGATTCAGACTATGTCAGTCATTTGACAACTGAATATTGGTGATCAGGCTTGCAGCCCACTAAATGTTTTTAAAGGGAACTATGTTGTTATAAATGAATGGAGACGCAGAGGAATGAGAAGCACATGGAATGAATCTGTAAGAAAGCAGAGGACTACAGGTCACTCAGGCATGTAGCAAAGAACTAAGCTATGTCCTTTCTTTTTATTCATATTCAAATTTGGGAATACATGTGACTGGTTGCATTTACTCAGATTTTTTTTTTAATTTGACAAATAACATTCTTAAAATGACATTATCTAAAAAAAAAAACCCAGGTTATCTGGGTGCTATAAAAATATAATCTACAAAGCAAAGAACTGAGACCAAACTCCAGTATAACATTCTTTTTCAAGGATGTCTCCTTGATAACAATAGACATCTGTATGCAGATTATATTGGCCTTAAATGTGTATCCTTGAAGTTTTGATTTGTATACAAGTTCTAGCCACGCTCCAGCTACAGAACTATGAGCCCTGAGTAGATTAAATGTTTTGTGTTCAATTACTGCACTTTTGGCATTGCCTCTCTTTACCCTGTGAGTTACCACACGGAGCTGCCAAGTTGAGGGAGGATTCCATTTCACAGTGACATCAGTTTATAAAATGCCAGATTAGTCCACTGCCAAAAGGTGCTCGCTCATCTCTCTGTCAACAGCAGGAGAATCTCTCTTTCCTTGAGGGGGTAACAAAGAAAGAATCAGAAATGTACTCAATCCCTTTCACCAAGCCCATTCCATACCTCCCAGCAATTCAACTTGGAAGAAAAATGAAAACCCTGGTCTGAAAAATTGCCACCACTTAAAAACTGTCATTAAAAACAACCGTCTCTATTTAAGGTCAAAAAGAGAACGGCAGGTATGATTTCCTAGCTGAATAAATACTTAAAGAGAGCAACACTTGACTTTTGTAGAGAATGCATGGGTAGTACTCTCACTGGCTAGCTCCCCACTTTCCCCATCCTCACAGCATGGTGCAAAGAAGGATTATAGCGGGATCTAGCATTCTGTGGGAAAACATCTTTTCTTCACTACTCCCAAATAGGCAGTTAGGTCCAGGTCCAGGCAAACAGAATTCAAGCTTGCTGATGTGTGGCTTTTGGACTTTCATTGGTTGCATGCCGGGTAAGGGACCATAGGATGCCCTTGGAATTTTGAGAAGGTGCGTGAATGTTACACAGCCAATCACAGACCAGAGAAGAGCAACTAAGTAGAAAGTTCATGGAAGGGCTTGGCCATGATCCAGTGGTCTTCAGTTGTCCACAATATCGTTTGGGGCCAGGTAAAATCATAGCTCAGAGTTACTGAGCTAAACATATGTCCCAAGAGCCACTCTGGGTTAAGAAATAATCTCACCTGATACTTTTTGATCTAAGAGGGGCCCAATCTTTAAATAAACAACACTTTTTCATTCCTTAAGGGTTGAGAGTTCTCTAATGAAGGTAAGCCAACTGTCAGCAGAAGCAATTTCTGATTCATAAGGCAATTTTTTATTCTGAAAATTTCCACAGCTACCATTTAAAATGATGTTGGGTAGAAGGGTGGAGGGTGTGGCATGTATTTAGTCAACTTGGATGTTTTTCACTCTGTGTTATTGATTCCTGGGATGTGGTTAAAAAGATTCTGATGTTGCCAAAATAGGATGTGACCAAAGCCGTCTTTCTTAGAAATGTGGAAATTCTGAGAGTTAATCTGTCCCTTGATCATCTTCCTTTTATTCTAGGAATTCAACTTCTACAGTAATATAAACAAACCAAAGAGCATAAACCCAAGAAAATTACATTTTCTATAATCACCCCTTTTTGTACATACTGCTGCCCATATTGGAATTTGCCATCTTAACGTTTAATCATTGAGGAATAAAATGTTAAACTCTTCACATTTAATCATCCACTTTATTTAGATAGCATAGTGTTTTAATTACTAGTACCTTATTTATCTTCAAGCCATACCTTGGAGCAGTATCGCTTTGGTGAGCATAGGAAATACCTTATTTTAAAGTCACCACTTTCTTTAAAACTATCTGTTGGCATTGTTCTGTACCATCAAACCAGTCATGACTCACAGTGACCCCATCAAAGTAGAAGAATTTCCCCATATGGCTTCCTATGCTGGAATTTTTTTAAAATAAAGTTTTCAACTGTAAATATGTCTTATAATAAACCTTCTATAGCCCATAAAAAGGCTAATTCTAAAACTACATGATGTAGAACCATAAAGAAAATATCAAGCAATTTCATCAAGCCACAGAAAGAATGATTATTAACTGGTATGCATTTTCTAAGTACTATAACAATCAGTGAACATTACAAAATTTTCTAGGCACTTTTTCACAACAAGAAATGTTTAAAATAGAAAATATGTAATCTCAATGAAAGCAAGCAAAGTGATAAAAATGAACATACCTCCCTGATTTTAAAAATATATATTGACTACTTGGGATTTTTTTCACTTCTCATTTTAATGTTTAAATTGGGAGTTATACAGCTATCATATCATTGCACAGTTCAAATACATCAAGTAGTATTATACAATTGCTACCACAGTCAGTTTGCAAACATTCTTTTTCTTCCTGGACTCCTTGACATCAGCCCCCTTTTTCCATCCCCTGCCAAACACCCTGCACCCCTCAACCCCCAAACCCTTATTCTACTTGCCCCGATAGGCTCATCAATCATGAGTTTCATATACCAAAAAACATATAACACAAATCCAAGAGGGTGACACCCCCTGTCACCACCACCACCAATGACATAACACATCAGAGAAAAACCCCAATGTTGAAGCTGTAATTGTTTTGGGAACAGATTTCTAGATCTTCTCTTTTGGAGCAGACCACTAGACTCTGGTTAGCAGCTGAGCACTTCACAGGGATGGGGTCGGAGGGCCAGGGTCCGTATGTGTTTCGAGTTGGTTGTGCTATATATCACCTGCAGATAGGTTCCCTTGAGATGTGAGGAAAAGGGCTTCAGTACTGGGTTGGTTAGAGGTGTTTGTGAAGGATTGTCAAAGGAATTCACAGCTGCCACTTACAATCACGAATTTCAAAGAGAAGGAAGTCATCTTAGACTTCTTTCACATTCACCTGCTAAAGGTTTGGGTGTAATGGATACTTCTGTGTAATTTCCTATTGAAGGCATTCCTCTAATAGCAATAATATCCACTTGGTAGAGGTATGGCAGCACCATGGCCATTCAAGTCTGTAAGTTGACTCCTCCCTTCACTCTCAGTGTTCAGTGGACACTTGATATAGAAGCAGACATTTCCACTGAGAAAGTCACCTGAAGTCAGAGAACAGTCAAATTTGGAGGAAAATGAATCTTGCAGGAAACTAAAAGGAGGCCAATCAAACCAAACTGGAGTCAAACTCACTGCCACAGAGCTGATTCCAATCCCAGGGGCGCTTTCCAGAGTTTTCAAGGCTAAATCTTGTATAGGAGCGGACAGCCTCCCCTCCTGAGGAGCAGCTAGTGGGTTTGAACTGCCCACCTTGTGGCTAGCAGCCCAATGCTTATCAGACAACATCTCCTGGGTTGTAGGCCAAACCTACATCTCCTGGAAAGTAGGCCAAAGCACTTCTGACTCAGTGCTGTTGGACAACTGTGGAGATGAGCTGGGCAGGGGTGACCTTTGAGAAATTGCAATACCCTTTTAAGTCATAGTTTGTCTCTTTAAAATGAGATGGTTAACATAGATGATTTAAAAAACTCATTACTATGCTAGAAATCTCCAAAAAGGATATAAACTAATCCTTTCTTAAAAGGCATTTTTAACTTTGGGTGCTTTTGGCGGAAAAGTTTCCAAACTTATGACTTAAAGATACCGTTTGGGTTCAGAGACCTTTGAGTGTCTCAGTACCAAAGCCTGGCATCCGCAGCACGGTCTTTCCAGCTTCGAAAAGGCCCTGTCCTGGGCTTTGTCACCTCTGCAGCTGGAGATGGCGAGGCTGCGACACTCACATCCATTGCTGAGCATTTTCTTTGCCTGAGAGGGAGTTTTCCCATTGTTTCCCCCGAAAGGGACTCCTGTCTCTCTTTATACCAGGTCATTCATTGTGACAAAGGGGGAGAGCCAAATAATCCAACAGTGGTCATTGAGCCCATTCCAATTTATGGTGACTCCTTGTATATCAGAGTACAATTATACTCCATGGGGCTTTCTTTTCTTTTTCAAATCATTTCATTGGGGGCTCATACAGCTCTTGCCACAATGCATACATGCATCTATTGTGTCAAGCATCCATGGGGCTTTCAATAGCTGATTTTTTTTTTTCCAGAAGAAAATTGCGAGGTCTTTTGTACAACCTGTCTCTGGGTTAGATAAAGCTGCCAAATTTTCTGTTAACAGCTGAGTACATTAATGCTTTGTATCACTCAAGGGCATTTTTTTTTTTTGCATGGTACCACTGCCCTGGTGGGACCCTCAAGGGCTTTAAGAAAGAAAGCAAACTCACTGCCAGGGGGGCGATTCTGATGAATGGCGAGTCTCCAGGATAGAATAGAGCTGCCCCCGTCAGTTTCCAAGACGGTCAATCCTTACAGGAGTAGAAAGCCTCCTCTTTCTCCCTGGGAGCCACTGGTGGTATTGAACTACTAACCTTGTTCATAACAACCCAACACCTAACCCAATATGTCATCAGCATTCCTTCAAGAAGGAATAGCAGAACCTTAATTCAGTTGAGTGCTTCAAAAAGTTGTAAGGTTTTCAAACAGAGGCAGATGACCCCTTCCTGGGGAGCCACATGCTGGGTGGTGACAGGGACTGGACAGCATCAGGGCTCCTTCCAGCCTCTCTGATCTGATTCTTCTCTCCCTCATACCAGTCTCTATGTCATAGCTCCTCTCCAAAGGAATTAGGAATGGATGGCTTTCATACTTCCAATTCAAGAAGCCCCCAGATGCACGAATGTGAATCTGGGACCAAAGGAGGCTTTCAGTCAGAAAACATGACTCAGTCCACTCTCTGTCCCTGATGTTGGGAAAGAGTGAGAGGGATAAAAGGAAAGACAATTTGGATGAGAGTGGTGACAGAAGCTGGGTGACAGGAAGCTGCTGAAAAGATCACACTTTAACTACCAGTTTACTTGCCCTTGGTGTTTCCAGAAGTCAGACATTGAGAGTGGATTAGTCCGAGTAGACTAGAGAAACAAATTCATAGACATGCATATGGATATAAGGGAAAGGTTTATATACGAGAGGAATGGAATATTGAGAAAGCATCCCAACCCAGTCCAGTTCAAAGTCATAAGTCCGATATTAGCCCATGTGTCCAATACCAGTCTATAAAATCTCCTTCCGACTCACGACGTCACAGGTCAGTGGGTGCAGAATCCTGGCTCTGGTGGGGTCCCTTCAGGGATCCTCATTTCTAGGGCTCAGGGTCCATCAGTAGTATCCATTGGTGATAGAAACATCTCAGCGCTGGCAGGGGTCTCTCTGTGGCTTTTCCACCTTCAGAGGTCTGGTTCCATCAGGGTAAGACCATGTGGCTTCTTCTCCTGCTCTTCTACTTCCTCAGACGCTGTCATCTTGTCTTGTCAATCGAGCGACTCCCCACCACTGGGAGATGGTCTCTCATTTTCATGAGGGAAATATTGCGAGACTTACCAGAATTCTTAGAGAAAACCATGCCACAGTGATCTCATTGGTTATCTCTAGGCTAGACTTCACCCCTAGACTTCCAATCATGAAATTGACATCAAACACATGACCCCCACAGAGAGTAAAGCATTCTCCCCACTCTCTCTTCCCTCTGAACTCATAGATTTCCTCTCTCTGGAAGTATTTAAGTAGAGCCTAAATGACTTGTGTTTGTTGAAAGCACTGCAAAGATTTCCTTGCACTGCAGAAGAGGCGCAGTTAGTTAAGCATTGGCTTGCTGACCAAAAGGCCAGTGATTTGCATTCACCCGCTCCTCTGCAAGATAAAGATGAAGCAGTCTGTTTCCTACTCAGAAAACCTATGGAGGAGTTCTACGCTGGCTTGTGGGATTTAAGTTAGCTGGAATGGACTTGGTAGATGTTGGTTTGTTGGGGTGATTTGTTTGTGTTTCATTTGGTTTGGGGCCGGCGGCTGCAGAGAGAGCCTCTGATCCCTTCACACTGAGAATCTGGTTCCTCCTCTCTGGGCTGACAATCCGGTGAACCTTAGCACCATTCTATGGCCTATCCAGGGACCTTTTAACACGGCATGGAATCTCCCTATTCTCCTAGAAACTCCCTTTCTAGTTAACTCTTCATCTCGGTGTGTATCAGGAGGAAAGAAGGGAGGATTTAAAGCTCCTTCCTCCTTTCTCTTCCTCTTTGGTGACCCCTTCTAATAACTTTTTCTGGAAGTTTTGGTAAGGTGGGGTCAACTGCTGCTTATTTGTACATGTGTACATGCTTCAATCTAGCCCTCGGTGAGAGGCAGCACTGGGGTCATGATAGTGGGGGTCTCCATGAGGGGTGTAAAAGTCATGGTCCAGAGTACACCCCTATATAAAGAAACCTCACTGACTCCTAAGTCGTGGATTTGGAAATTGGTAGACTTTGGTTAAAATCTTTTGCTTTTGAGATTGCTCAATAATTGGCAACTATCATATAATTGTAATTATAATTATAATTATCATATAATTGCCATTCTTTTTGCTTTTTATGTCATATTCAGTCCTGTAGATATAGTTTTACTTTGTTTCTTGTTGCCTTGTGTCTAACCCTCATTGCTTTTTAAAACAGTGTTCAGTTGTGTTTTTAACCTGTATAAGTGAACACAACCAAGTATTTTAGTCTAAAAAGCTTTCCTTCATATGCATGCTTTTCTCAATAGTAATTTAAATTCCATACCATTGGCTAAATTAATAATACTATTATTAGAATTACCAAATGTCTCATGGAGGTTCCTTAAATTGTTTCTCAAGAAGCAAATAATACTGCCTGTAAAGTGGACTGTGGATATGTATAAACTTCAGCTACACAAGTGGATTTTGAATTGTTAGCCCTAATCGAAGAATGATTCTTATGCTGTGGTCATGCTCAAAACTTGCCCTCATGAAACAATCACTGAAGATGTGGGTTCTATAGTGTGATGGTTAACGTTTATTGTGCCAAACTGGCTGATGAACACATGTGGAACCCATTGAAGGGCAGTTTAATTGAAAGGTGAAGAGATACATGGCTCAGCAAGCCTCACTTTTCTGGTCTTTTGTTCTCTGATGGTCGGACTGGTGTGCTAGTTCTCTGCCTCAGCTGGCAAGACTCACTTCCTGTGAGGCATTCCTGAGGAGAAGGCACATGAATCTCCCTGATGCAGCCTTGGGTGCTGGAGCAGCTGCATTGAGACTCTTGCCAGTGCTGAGACACTTACACACTCACGGCTTCAGCTTTCCTACTGCAGTCAGCATCATTGTATGTCCTTTGTGAGATTGAGGAGGACGTGGTAGATCAGTGTTGGATATATGGGCCCTAACATCAGACTTAGTATCAGCACTGGGTTGGGATGCTTCTTTGATGTATACTTACACTTTATATGAAACTGTCATTTATAAAATATCAGTGTCTATGAATTTTGTTTCTCTAGTTTACCTAGACTAACACATATAGCAAAAAAAGCGTGATGAAGAAATGCCTGGGTATGGTGCCTGAGTATCAGAAAGAATAACGTCTGGGATCTTACTGGCTTGTCTTAAAACAAGCAGCCATTTGTGAGGTGTCAGCTGAGTACATAGGAAAGGAGCCTGTGTGATCCAAGGATTATAAATAAGGAAATCTGAGCTCAGAAGAAGTTGCATCAGAGCTTAAATTCTGAATACACAGTTTGCATTGCCTTAATGGCAGTGAGACATAGATGACAATTAACACCCAAAATCCCCTAGTGAATTAAACTTCAGTTTAATTTCTTCAGACTGATGTGAATACTCTTGCTCACAGACAGAGTGTCTTGGAAAGTTGATTGCTGCATTGAAGACAATTTTAAGCTATTTTTTACAATTTACTGGCTTCAATATATCAGTGTTTAACATATTATCATTTTTTCCTTTCCCCTGTTTTCAATTTGTCCTAATTTCTTGGATTGAGGTTTTTGTGTGTTCTATTTTATTTTCATTATTGGTTTGTGTTTTTTTGGGGGGTATGATCTCCTTTATATGAAATCCAGATAGGTAAATCTAGAGACAGTAACTAGAATTATAGTTCCTTTGGTTTATGTCAGTGGAAGTTTGGTGGTGGTAGTGGTGAGATAGTGAAGATCTAATAATACTGGGTACAAAAATAGAGAAATCACTCTATATACGTCAATTGCATCAAGCATATTTGGACATATGTTGCCATCATTCTTTTTTAGACATTTACTTTCTATTGAGCCCTTAGTATCAGCTCCACTTTTTTCTTCTCCCCACCCCCTGTGGCCCCTTGATAAATTATAAATTATCATTTTCATATCTTACACCAACCTTCCCTCTTCTCCCCACCTTCCCCCTACACTTCTGGTATTGCTAGTCCCATTCCTGTTCCTGGATTCCATGTGTCATGAACTCATCTCTCTCTGCACCTGTGCATATGCTTCAGTCTAGCCCACAGTGAAGGGCAGAATTGGGGTCATGATAGTGGAGGGTAAGGAAGCCTCAAGGAGCCAGAGGAATACTGTGAGTTTCATCAGGATTTTACTCTTCCCTTCCCTCTGACTCCTCAGTGGGGGGCTTTGAATCTCTGCTCCAATTCCTCTTGTTCTCAACAATATGTTTTTGCTTGCTTGTTTATTATGGGTCTTCTTTTTATTATGAGTTTTATTAGGGAAGCTAACAAATTACAAAATGTTAAGAATACAGTTCTTTTGTCTGTGACGCCCTGTCTCATCCATGAAGGCAGGCGTGGTTCTCCCTGATTGCCTAACCTCTTAGTCATGTAGTGCTTGCTTCTGCCATGTTTCATGAGCTGGGAACCCACCATTGTGCCTCACAGTTTCAGTGCTGCTCCTCTGTTTTGCTTCATGTTTTTAAAAAATCATTTTATTGGTGGCTCATACAACTCAATCCATACACCCATCCAGTGTGTCAAGCACATTTGTACATTTGTTGCCATAAGGGATTGGGGGTGGGGTGAGGGGAATGAGGAACTGATAGCAAAGGCTCAGGTAGAAAGAAAATATTTCAAAAATGTTATGGGTCTTCTGATGCCTGTTACTTGGTCATGAAGACACTGGCTGGTGTGCTTCCTCCATGTGGGACTGTTGCTTCTTAACTGGATGGCTGCTTGTTTAATTTCAAGCCTTTTAAGACCTTAGATGCTATGTCTTTTAATAGCCAGATGCGTTAAGCTTTCTTCACCACATTTGCTTATACACCCACTTTGCCTTCAGCAATTGTATGGGAGGGGGAGCATCACAGAATTCCAGTTTCTTAGATTTGTTTTGGATTTATTTGGTTTGGGGCAGGAGGCTGCAGTGAGAGCCTCTGATTCCTTCACACTGAGAATCCAGTTCCTCGCCTCCGGACTGACAATCCAGTGAACCTTAGCACCAATCTATGGCCCATCCAGGGATCTTTTTAACACAGCAGGGAATCTCTCCATTCTCTTAGAGACTCCCTTTCTAGTTAACTCTTTGTCTTGGCATGTACCAGGAGGGAACAGGGAGGATTTAAAGATTTAGAGCTCCTTCCTCCTTGGTGACCCCTTCTAATAGCTTGTTCAGGAAGTTTTGGTTAGGTGGGGTCAATTGCTGCTCCTAGCAGCACTGAGGGGGATCCAGGGAATGGTCCATAGGGCTTCATTATACAAAAACGAAGCCTCTTTATCAGCCCTCTCCACACAGCAATGAGGGAATTAAGCAGTGCTTCTCCCTAGTAAGAGAACTAAAGTTGGTGTGGTAAGGATAATATGAGAGGGCTTTGAAGTCATGGGGAATCTCTCCTATCTTTTAATTCTCCCTTTCTCAAAAACTTTCTGAAGTCCTCTCATTTAAGAGCACTGCTGTCCAGGGGGAATAGCCAAAAAAACAAAAAAAGTCACCCAAAACAGACCAAGCACACTAGACAAACAAGAGAAGCATCCCCTGTCTGTCTTTACACTGACCAGAATTCTACGATAGTAGAATTTAGTCCACCTTTTCATGCTTCCACCATCTATGAATTTTACTCTGGACCAGGAATTCTGCTGCATGCTGGGATTGCAGCGATGAAAAAGGTCACATGCAGTTCTTGCTTTCAAACCACTCATGGCTCAAAGTGGAGCCAAAACATCTGCTGAGCAGGGCCTTTCCCTGGGGAACTGCCAAGGGGAAGCCAACAGTGTTAGCCAATGAGTCAACAACCCCCTACCGACTTCCTCTACCCTGCCCTTCCAAGAAAATCATTCACTTAGGAGAAAAAGCAATTATTCCCCTCTTGGAATGTTAGATATTTTTCCTTCTTGATCTGAGGCCTTTGGCTCTTTCAGATTTTCATGCCTCTATGAGGAAGTGTATTCAGAACAATTACTTCCAACACTAGCTGCATATTAGCATGTTGATATGGAATGCCTCAAAAAATGTTCATGCCAAACCAATTAAATGAAAAATTTTTAATAAAAAGCCAATCCTATTATTTTAAATTCTTCAGATGATGTGGACTAAAATCGGTCAACATAGAGAGAGGCAATAATGATTTCCATTGTTGATCTGATTTCATCACTCATTTGTAGTCACTCAGAAGTATTGAGTGTGCAGTACCTCTCACATATTAATACTCTTCTTCTTAATGTTACTTGTTCTTTTCTTGTAGCGACTCAGAGCAGTGTTTAAATCTGAAGGGAAAAGGAAACTAGAGGGTTTCATAGGGTTTTGAGGGATGTGACTGTCCTTTTCTTTTTAATTTGTGGAGGATGACACACAGTTGCCTAACTCATCCCAACATTGGCAGCTGCAAGGTTGCCAAGTATGTAGCTCTAGTTTTCCCCCTCCATGTCCTATCCATCTTTCCCTTCAAGAACCTGCCCTCTCCACCTCTGCCATATGATGGCAACATATGTCCATAGATTTCAAGGTTGGCTTCTATTGATGCAAAAATCACTTTTTCCTATTTTTTTTTTTTGCTTTTCATAAGAGTGGTGTCATGGAGCATTTGTCTTTGTGTATTGATTGGTTTTGCTTTCTAAAAGAACCATATTCACAGTAAACATATGCTGCTGCTCTTGATTGTGCTCACACCAGTAGGACCCCAACCACCGCGACCATATACCAGTTGCCATTCAATTGATTCCAGCGCATGGTGATTCCAAGTCTGTCAGAGCAGCACTATGTTCTATAGAACTCTCAAGGGCTGTTTTTCTTTTTCTTTTAAAAAGGGGAATCATCCCAGTTTTCTGCTAAAGTGCCTTTGAGTAGACTCGGCTCTCCAATCTTTCTGTTAACAGCCGAGCGCATGAAGCATTTGCACCACCCAGTAAAGTCGTGTGAGTCTTGGGTCTCTGCTACCCTCTTTCCACCCTCAAAGAGCAGCCTTGGCTGTCTTTTTGGCATTTGACTCTGCTTCAAAGAAAACACTGCCTTCAATTTACGTCTGTCCCAGCAGCCCGCAAAACAGGATATTTTGCCCAGCACTTCTGGGCAGGAATCAGCCCCATATTCAGGAATTGCTATCTCTGCCCACATAATCACCCACTCTTTTCTGTTTGGGACCAAAATAGATACCTCCCTCAGAAGCCTCACTGCTTGCTCTACTCTCAGCAATAAAAAAGCAATGTCAAAGAGACTGGTGTGTCTTTTCTCTCTGTGGAGTTGTTCAGACTCTGGACAGACACAGGTGGTGGTGGCAGATGGCAGCAGGAAACCATAGGTGGTTGGGGACAATCTTGTTTGAGTACAGGGATTCCAATTATTTGATTGTTCATTCCTTTGTCAATTCATCCATTCATTCCCTTTGTTTCTTAAGCAACTATTATGAATTAGGTACAGCAGAAGAGATACAAAAAAAATAAGACCCATTTGTTGGCCTCTAGGAACTTTCCTTATAGTAGGAAAGTATAACAGGTTAGGTACTAGAAGTTTAAAGGCAGATGAACACAGAGATGTGTATGACTACTGAAGGGCCCAGTACAGTTTTGTTTTTATAAACAGTTCTATTGGCATATAATTCATGTACCATACAATTCGATGGTTTAAATATTTTAATGTGTGATCATCACTACAATCAATTTTAGAGCATTTTATGTATTCTCATGCCCATTATTATTAGATTTTCATTATCCTCCAAAAGTCCCTGCTGTAGGAATCTGGTTACAGTCTCTATGGATTACCTATCCTGGATGTAATAAAAATCATTCCCCAACCCACCAAAATGGCAACCCAATATAAAACACAGAAAATCTAAAACTGGGTGCTCATAATATAAGTTCTAATACAATTTATTACTTGTCATCCTTGGATCACATGGACTTGTGTGCTCTATGTAAACTTAGCTAGTACCTCCCTTAGATGGCTGCTTGTTTTAAAATAAGTTTTTGACCGGTTTTCAAACAAGTGACTATCAAAGTGACATGTCAACCAAGCCCACATGAGAGAAACACACCAACATTCGTGATCCAAGGATTGTAAATTACATTATCCAAATCAGAAGGAGGGAATAACACCAGAGCTTATACTATGGGATTCTGGTGTGCAGAAGGCTATGGATGACAGTGGAAATCCAAAATACATTTGCAGGATCTGGTGATTTTCTTCTAACTAAAATGGAGGGATGGAAATAACCTGGTTATCAGACAGAGCATTAGAGAGGCAAGTATAGCAGATTATAGCGCTAATTCTGTCTCAAATAGCTAAAATTGTATTCCTTGATCTAATTTATGATATACTTTAGGCTTCATCTGGTTTTTAATTTTTTTCATATTGGAGTTTGCCTCTGTTGTATTTTTTCATTGTTGATAGCCTTTTGAACTCTCCTTTATGTGTTCTTCTAAGGTTTTTTTTGCATATGAACTCTAGGATAGGTTAACCTATAGAGATGGCAGCTAGAATGAGGGGTCTTGAGGGGTATGGTCGGGGAGTAGGAGAGGTGAGGGGTAGGGTATGGTGGTGGTGATATCAAGGAGTTCAAGAAGGAAGAAAATGCTTTGAAACTGATTGTGGTAGCTATTGTACAACACTGATTGATATGATTGAATTATTGAATGGTATGGGTTAGCTCCTAATAAAATGGTTTGGAGAAAATAGATAAATAATATAAAATAAACTTTTCTCAAGGACCCAACACAATGAGGGGAATTGCGGAGTGGAGACCCAAAGCCCATCTGTAGACAATTGGACATGCCCTTACAGAACGGTTACAAGAAGGAGACGAGCCAGTCAGGGTGCAATATAGCACCGATGAAACATGCAACTTTTCTCTATTTCCTTAATGCTTTCTCTCTCTCCCCTTCCCTCTCCCCCTCCCACACACACTATCATGGTCTCAATTTTACCTTACAAATCCAGCTAGACTAGAGTATGTGCACTGGTACAGATAAGAGCTCTCAACATAGGGATTTCACGACAGATAAACCCCTCAGGACCAATAATTGGTCCTCCCTTCCTCAGGAGGGGAAGGACAGGGTCGGGGTAGAAAGGGGGAATGAATCACAAGGATCTACATATAACCTCCTCCCAGAGGGATAGACAACAGAAAAGTGGGTGAAGGGAGACATCTGTCAGTGTAAGACATGAAAGAATTAATAATTTATATACTATCAAGGGTTTGGGAGGGAGGAATAAAATGAGGAGCTGATATCAAGGACTCAAGTAGAAAGAAGATGTTTTGAAAATGATAATGGCAACAAATGTGCTTAACATAATGATGTTTGCATGGATTGTGATAAGAGCTGTATGATCAGATGCACTCCTGTATCACTCCCAGCTTTCTCCTGCACAACTATTTCATGGATAAATATCCCAGGGATTTTTTAATTGCTGCAAGTTAGTGACTAATTATCCATCATTACCTGCAATGGCAGACGCAAAGCTGGGGAGAGGTGGAAAGGGGATGGCTGGGAAGGATTGGGGTGGATAGTAGAGAAGGCATGAGGTCTTGTGGTTATTTCTTGAAGGGTTTCCATGATCCTGGGATTATGACCACTTTTAGACAATAGGCTGGGGAAATTATTGGACACTGCAAATCTTGGATCTTGGGCATAGGAAGGTGTCCCACTGGTGAGGGATTAGCTGGAAGATGTGGTGAATTTAGAATATTTCAGCAAATTTTTGAGTGGATCCATGGGTGAAAATTGCAAGGGAGGTCTGAACCTGACTCTAGTACGTGGAATCTATTTTTAGCACGCAGTCTTCCAATACTGGCCTCTGTAACTTTTAATTTTCTAATCTAACAATAGGAGAACCAGGTGGGAGATTCTACCTGGATTCCCTCAAATCTTCCAGCACTACGTTTTTCAGATCTGTTGTTGATAAACGCAAAACCAAACCCACTGACATTATGTTGATTATAACTCACAGTGACTGTAAAAGAAAGCAGAATTTGTACTGTTTCTAAGGCTATGAATGTTTGTTTTGTTTTTGCTTTAACTTTCTGTTGTGAGGTTAACAAAGTAAATTTTCAGTTTTACTTTCAACAATTTGTACACATTTTGTTTCAACTTATCCATTTCAATCCCTCTGCTTATCCCACCAGTATTTCCTATTTCCATCCTCCTTCTTTCCTAACCTGCTGTTCTTGAGTAAATGCTAACTTTGGGGTGAGTTCAGTCCCAGATCTGGAGGACCACTGAGGGCCATGGTCTTAATGGTCCTACCAGTCTCTATCTCACAAAAAAAGCCAGGTCTCCTTTATGATTTTGTGTTCTGTTTTACATTTTCCTCCCACTTTATCTAGGATCCTCTAATGTGATTGTTTTCAGAGCTGTTGGTAAAAATAGCCTGGTAACTTCTAGTTTTTTTTTTTTTTTTAGTTTCAGAGTCATAGAGAGTAATGTTTTTGTAGCTCATTAGTCAACCAGACTAATTGTGTCCATTTATATTTCTGTTGTCATCACTTGGCTCTCCTCTGTACAGGGAAAGACTAATGTTTGCAGTTAGGTTGGCTACTTATGAGTGTTTAGGACCCTAGTTCCTTCCCTCCAAAATAGAATATAGAATATTGTCTTTATAAATTATGTGTGTCAATTGATTTTAACCTTAGTATTCCCCAAAACTGCGGTTATGATCCCCAGGTCCAGTCACAGGGTGATGTGCTTTGATCAGTGCTGGCAGTATCCCTCAATTCTAAGGACACTTTGAAGTACCTGATTTCCTCAGCATATAACATGAACACAAATTTTCTTGCTTTCAGTGTTTTCATAGTCATTGATTTTGCCAATTTTTCTGGTGTTTTCGTTACAAAGTATAATAAGGAGTATCTTTGAACGTATATCAATAATTTTTTTAAAAGTGGAATAGTAATTAAAGGGAAAAGAGAGGGAAAGATAAATAAGTTTTCCTTTATTTAGTCTGTGATTAATGGAATTCATTATTTTTTATTACAAAATGTTGTTGCTGGTATTTATATAATCTAAGAAGTTAAGCAATTTGCAACTATCTTTATTGCATATTAGTCTGTGATCAAAATTGATAGTAAATATTTCTAAGGATTCTGAAGGAGCCCCTTGTCCATAAGCGTTGCACTGCTAACCACAGTGCCGGCGGTTCAAATCCACAGACCACTCAATGGGAGAAAAAAAGCTAGGAGACCCGGGCTGCGATACAGCGCACCAGGACAGGGGACATGGGACGTGGCACCAGGTCAGGGGCCCCGGCAGCCACCCCCCCTCCCCGTGGCCGCACCCGCTCTGCCCCCACGGACGCCCCACCCCGGAAGGAGCCTTCTCAGCCCGGGCTGCGGAGCGCAGGGCTCCCAGCGGTGGAAGCCACAGGCGGGAGATCTTGGAAAGCTGAAGTTGGACCCAGCTGAGGGGGAGGTGAGCGAGCTGAGCACCGACCGACCGACCGACGGGAAACTTTAGACTCCCTGGCTGGCGCTCAGTGTGCTTGCGGCGGCTTCGAGCATTTGCTTTGCACGGACTCGACGTGGTGGCCGTGGGGGTCCGGAGGGGACAGCAGAGGGGGGGGG
>PVJH01010996.1:0-70943 GCA_004026705.1 Nesogale talazaci
AAGATGAGGGTAGTTGTATAGGAATTGCATTAAACATATATAGTGCCTTGGATAGAACTGACATCTTTACTATATTGAGTCTTCTGATCCATGAGCATGGGATATTCTTCTATTTGTTGAGGTTACTCTTCATTTCTTCTAATAGTGTTTTGTAATTCCTCATATAGATCTTTTGGTCTTTCAGTCAGATATACCCCTACATATTTCATTTTGTACTTGCCTATTGTGAAGGTTACCACTTCTTTTATCTCTTTTTCTGTGCTCTTATTTGATGTGAATCCTGCCACACTGCCATACTCCTCTACTGCTTTCAATACTCCCCTTGTGGAGATTTTGGGATTTTTCCATATATTAAATCATATCACCAAGCTGATCCCTAGTGGTTGTGTGCGGAACTCCGGCCCACAGGGTTGCAAGTTCAAATCCAGCAGCAGCTTTCCAGGAGCAAGGCTGGGCTTCCTACTCCCACCAGGGCCGTGATGTCACAAAAAAAAATCATATCATCTGCAAATAATGATAGTTTCACCTTTTCCTTCCCCAGGCAATACCTTTGATGTATTTTCTTTGCCTTATGCTGTTACCTAAAACCTCCAGTATGATAATAAATAAAAGTGGGGACAAGGGACATCCTTGTCTAGTCCTCTTTTTCAGTGGAATTGTGTTCGTCTTTTCTCCATTGACTGTCCTATGGTATCCAATGGTATCTCCATTGACTATCATGTGGACTATTGGTTTTTCATATATGGCTTGTATTATCTTGAGGAATTTTCCGTTCATTCCTATCTTCTTGAGTACCTTAAACAGGAATTTGTGTTGAATATTGTGAAATACTTTTTCTACATCTTTCAATATTGCCATGTGTTTTTTATAGTTTACATGTCAATGTGGTGAATGATACTTACAGTCTTTTGTATTTTGAACCATACCTGCCTCCTGAGTATGAACCCCACTTGGTCAGGGTCAATTATTTGTTTTATATACTTTTGTATTATATTGGCCAATATTATAATAAGGATTTTTGCATCAATGTTCATTAGGGATATTTGGTCTGTAGTTCTCAATTCTTGTTCCTTGCCCGATTTCATTATCAGTGTTATACTAGCTTCATAGAAGGAGTTTGGAAGTTTGTCATCTTTTTCTGTGTTTTGGAAGAGTTTGTGCAGGATTGGTGTAGGATTGGTGTAGGAATGCTTGGTACAATTCTCCTGTAAAGTCATCTGGTCCAGGTGACTTTTTGTTGACAATCCCTTGATAAACTTGTCTATTTCTTCTATTGTTCTGGGTCTGTTGAGATTCCTGATGTCCATTGGGGATAACCTAGAGAGGGACTGTATCTCCAAGAACTTGTCCATGTCTTCCAAGTTGTTGATTTCATTTGAGTACAGTCCTTTGTAGTACTGTGTAATTATCCTTTTGATTTCATTAGGGTCAGTTGTAATGTCCCCTCTTTCATCCTTCAATCTTGCTATTGAAATATGTTTTCTCCTTTCTTTGGTTAAATCTGCCAGTGGTTTGCCAATTTTGTTAATCCTTCCAAGAACCAACCATTAGCAGCATGAATTTTTCCCATTGTTTTCTCATTTTCCCTCTCCTGCTTCTCAACCCTGATTTTCATTATTTCCTTTATTTTACTATTAGTGGGATTGTCCTGCTGACTCTGCTGCAGTTGTTGTAAATTTTGTGCAAGAATCTCAGTTATGAGACACTCTTCCATTTACAGGTGTGCATGTATTGCTCTGAAACTTCCTATGATAATTGCCTTTGCTGTGTCCCATGCGTTTTGGTATGTCGTGCTTTCATTCTCATTGGTTTCTCGAAATTTCCTAAATTCATCTCTTATCAGGTCCAGTATACATTCATTTTGCAATAGAGAGTTAATCATCCTATAATTGTTTGCTTTTGTTTTCTTCATCTTCCTTTTGTTGATTTCCAACCTTATGGAACAGGGCTCTCTATGATATCTATGTGCTTAATTTATGTAGCTTCGCCTTATGTCCTAGCATCTGGTCTATCTTCAAATGTGTGCCATACGAACTATAAAAGAATGTGAATGTTTTTGTATTTGGATGAAAAGCTCTGCAGATATCTATCAAATCAAATTATCTAATTATAGTCTTCATATCTTCAGTCTCCTTGTTGAGTTTCTTTCCCTGTGATCTGTCTTCCTCAGAGAGTGGTGTATTGAAATAACCCACTAAAATTGTTGAGGCTGTGATTTCTTTTTTCATCTTTTAGAGTATTTGGTTTATATATTTGTTGTGTCTCTTGCTTGAGGAATATATGTTTAAGATGATTATTGGTTCATTGTTTACCGATACCTTGAAGATTATATACTGTCCTGCCTTATCTCTTTTTATGGTTTGCACTTGGAGGTCAATTTTGTCCAAGATTAGGACTGCTACTCCTGCTTTTTCTGAATTGTTGTTTGCTTGGAATACTTTCCCACAGCCTTTGATTGATGGGTTGTGTTTTCTAAGACAGTCTGCTATCCTCAATCTTTTAATTCCTGAGTTCAAGCCATTGATATTTAAGGTAATTACCTCCAACTGTGGAATATGTGATGTCATCTTATACCTTTTGTGTAAGGTGTTGCCCTACCTCCCTTTCTTTTCTGTGTTTTGTGCATGTGTTTGTGAGGACTGATTATTCTTATTTTCTTCCACTGTTAAGCCATTTCTTTTTTGGTGGGTTGTTTTCTCTTTGTTGCCCTCTGGGTGAGGTTGTTCTATGTGACATTCTCTTATTTATGCTTGATGGGTGCAGTTATTCTGCCCATACAGACCAGCAAGGATCTTTTGTAGAGCTGGGGTTTTTTCTAACATATTCTTTGAGTTTTTCCTTTCTTTGGAAAACTCTTACTTCTCCATCTATCTTGATAGATAATTTGGCTGAGTATTTGGTAATTTAGTAGAGTATTTGGGGGTTTGTGTTATTTTCCTTCAATTTTTGGAATATGTTACTCCACTCTCTCCTCTTCTTCATAGTGTCTGCTGATAAGTGTGAGCATATACTTATTTGGGAACCTTTATATGTGATTACTTGTTTTTCCCTAACTACTCTCATGATATTTTTTCCTTTTCCTCAAAGTTGGATAATTTAACTATTTTTTGTCTTGGTGACTTTTTCTTGGGATTCATTCTAGCTGGTGTTATTTCGGCCTCCTGAGTGGTAGTCTGGTTTCTTTCATTAAGCTGGGAAAATTTTCCTCCACAAAAATTCTCTAAATATTGTTGCAGATGACTTCTTTGTTGTGTTCTTCTCCAATAGACCAATAATTCTGATGTTTTTCCTCTTCATAGCATCAGACAAAGCTCTTACATTTTCTTCAGGTTCTCTGATTATATTATTCAATTTTTGTTCACGTTCATTAAAGTCAGCTTGGTTATCCTCTAGGTCATTGGTGCAGTTTTAAACTTCCTTCAGTAGATTCGCTAAGTCCGTGAGTCTGCTGTTGGTTTTTGTTATCCCTAAGCTCTTGTATTTCCCTTTAGTGTATAGACTTAATTTCATCTATGAAGTCTACCTTTTCTGTATTGTTTCCCTCATATCCAAGCAGCATTCTGAAAATTTCTTTCTGTGCCAAATTATTGTCTGCTTCTTTTATGCATGTCATTAAGAACAGGGCATCTGCCATTGCCTGTTTTTTCATTGAGGTTGTTGGGCCTGATTGCTATTTGCGTTATGTTGATTTCAAGGAACCAGATTCAATTTTCCAGGAACTCAAACAGCACTGGCTCTCTCTGGGAGACTTGTAGGCATGTGTCTTTGAAATTCCTGTTATTAATTTCACTATGAAATTTGCCACTTTATCCCCTTGTGGCTTTGCTATTTCCCTAGTGAACCAGTATCCCATTATTTGAGGGCAAGTTGGGTGGTCCTCTCAGGGACCACTAGTTGGATTGCTGTGGACCCACAGGGTGGTGCTGCATTGTGTGATCTCACCAGGAGTCTAAATGGTGCAGCCCACAGCAGCATGGGCCACAGCAGAGAATGAGCAAGGGTGCCTGTTATAAGTGGTGCACCAGAGAAGGCTGGTGGGCTATACACCCCTAAGTAGAACACTGAACAGTCGGTGGAACCACCTGGATCAGGCATATTGCCCACATACGCTGGGCAGTAGTTTCTGTAGTGCAGGACTCTGGAAGAACCTCCCCAGCTTGCTGGAGGCACCAAGGCAGGTGGGGGCAAGTTACCTCAGTCACTTGGAAGTACAGAGGACCTATACAAGTTCTCCTACCCACACAGTCTGGATTTCCTCTGTAAGAAATTGGGCAGAAAATACCCAGGTAGAGGATGGGTGGTCTTCTCCAGCAATTGGGCTACACTGCACAAGGCAGGGCTCTCCCACCTAGGTATAGCAGGCATAATTGCCCTAAGTTAACGGTAGCAGTCTGGTGGTCCACAATAGCCTGTGGGCTAAGAGACCAAAAGGAAACAATACCAAGAAACCAAGCCTGCCGAAACAGTGAAGGGATAGAGAAAAGTGAGGGTACCCAAAATAATCACAGAGCTGAACCCCAATCCCTCAGACTGGGGCTGCAATGGTTAAATCTCTGACTTGGGTTGGTGGCATGCTGTTTCTCTGATGAGAGAAAGCCACTGTGCTGGTTCCAATTATCTCGGCTGCAGCTCCAGTGGAGACAGTGGCAGGACTAGGGTCAAACCCTAGCCAGACTTCACTGTGGTAAGCCTAAAAACCCCAGCCCCTCAAAACCCTCTGGATCTGTGCCTACTTGTATTTATGATACTCCTCCTGTGATTTGGCAGAGCTGAATTTCTCTCTTCATTACTCTCCTGGGCTGATCTCTGCTGAGTCTCTCTGGTGATAGTGCCATTCAGTCACCATCTTCCCAGAAATCCCTCTTCAGATTTCTTGAATGACAGATCCACATCTATTCATTTTATGTTGAAGTCAAAAGAAAGGTCATCTCCCTCTCTGCTTGGGGCTATTTGTCAGGCTTGAAAATATATGTTGTTTTTATTCATGTTTATTCATGTTAGAATTTATAAGTTGACAAAACAAACTATTGAGCAGGAAACTGAGAAACTAAGCTTCCAAGTTGAAATCTGAACACTGAGTTTCCTAATCTGAAAAATGTGGTGGTCATGATTAAAAATAATCCTTAAGATAAATCGATTCTAACATTGTGATAACAGACAACTTCACTATGACAGGTAATGGGAATAACAAGAAGTTTATTTTCTCTGTCTTTACATGTCCTTACATCAAACTATTCACTCTTCCTCTACATCACAGTCAAAATACAGGCCCAATACATACCCAAATGTGCTTAATTAAATCTAGTATATTTTTCACATTACTTTTTTCTGGTACTTGAGTGTGGCCTGATTCGATATTACAGAGGGTCTCAAATGTTGGTGAACATGAGAACCATCCAGTGAACTTTGTGGTGAAGCTGACCAGAGGACAGCTTACAATAAAATCAGTAAGTTTTACAGTAAAATCAACAGCAGTGGGTATTCTTGCTGTTAGGTGCTGAAATAAAACAATGCTAGAGAGACAGGACTTAGGTAAATCCATGTGAAGGAGAGAATGTGGAGAGTTTGGAACCATCGCTCTTCCACATATTTAAGTGTCTTTGGATTTGTTTCTCCAATCAAGTTGGCCTAACACATAAATGATATGATTTTATATAAAGAGAATCCTTAAGTCCACAAAAGATGTTGGAAATAATTGACTGATTGGTAAAGTAGTAGGATACAACATTGACAAGCAGAAATCAATCAGATTCTTGTATACCACCTTAAGGAGAACCCCAAAAGGGACATTAAGAAAACTATACCATTTACAGAAGTCACACAGAAGAAGAAGTATGTAAGAATAAATCTCATCAAAGCAATAAAATATCTGTACAAAGGAAACATCAGATTATTATTACAAGAAACTAAAAGAGACTTACACTTATGTAAGGCATTCATTTGGTCAAGGGTAGGAAGGCAATATTGCAAAAGTGTCCATAATGACCGAAGAATCTACAAATATAATACAATATTGATTCATATACCCAATTCATTCTTTAATATAATGAAAAAACTTCTAATTTCATATGGAAAAAAATAGGTTCAAAATTAAACAAAGAACTTCTCAAAAATAAGAACAAAGTATGAGACCTTGCACTGGTAGGCCTCAAAACTGTCTACAAAAGCACATTATCAAAACAGACTGTCAATGGTACAATGAGAAATGTATACACTAACAAAACAAAGAACCCAACTAAACCCAGTCAATTCCCAAACCACAGAAATTAGAACTTACAACAATAATGAATTGTATTACACTAATGAAGTGATGGTTGGTAATAAATACATATGCATATACATAAAAAATGGCAAATGCTTAGGTCAAGTTCACTGTAGTCTTCAAAGTGAGATCTCTGTTATTTACCACTTTAAATAGTTCTTGTGTAGCAAATGTGTCTAGTACAAAATGTTATTGAGTGCTGCTTCTTCAATTTTTTTCTCCATTTAGCAAAATGTTTTCTATTGTTTCAAGTGTGAGGATTTTGGTGTTCTTTAAATTGAGTTGTAATATAGTTTTAAGTTTATAAAATATTAAGTCAAGTAATATTTTAATAGTACCAAATACTGCATTTCATGGTTACATATTGAATAAAAGCTTTTATTTTGTTTTCTAGGTTATGGAGGGAAAAACTTACAAATTGTAGTAGTGATGGAAAAAAATATTATTTGGCATAGGCAGAAAAGAGAGAGAAAAGCAGACTGGTGTCCTTTAAAGTTATGTTTGCTTGAGTGCAAAGAACAAAGAAAATTAATGGCTTATATGCAAAAAGCCTTATAAAAACCTGATATTAAGAGAATTAGTATCATTTAAACTAATGTAACTGTACCCCCTCCACAAAGAAACACACACCCATAAAGTGTGCATGAAACATGTCCTGAAGAAGTATAGGGTGTAGAATAATTTACAAGTTACAACCAAGATTCTATTTGGGAATAATCATCTCCCTAAATACAATTATTGACTAGTGAGGCTTTTCCAACATTATTATTATCAACATGATGTGGTGGTGAAAATTTAACCAGATTTTCAGAACACTCTCCATACCACACATTTAAATCTAAAAAACCTGATACATTGCTACAACATGTCTACCTTTACAAGGAAAGCTAAGATATGTTTTACGTGACCAGGTATCATATAAATGAGATTAAAACATGAAACTAGAGGTAATTGTGTTACTGATGGTGTAGTTCATAATTTTTATACAGTTTTATGGGCAATAATTCATGTATTATTCAATTCAATCATTTGAATGTATTGAAAAAAGTTGTGCAGTCATTTTTAGAACATTATTACTATCAACTTTAGAAAATTAAAAATTTTTGTTCTAATTTCTTTCCTAAAAGTTTTTTTTGGCACATAATTTACATATCAGGAAAATTCAATCAAATATATCAAGGAGAATGAAGTTCATAATTTAACTTAAGTGAACAATTTAAAAGATTACTAGAGTTTAAAGTAGCAGGTAGAATTAAATGACAGTTTAGAACAGGAGATGCAAAAGGGTTAGAGTTCTCCTTAACAGAATGAGGATTTGGGGGACAAATTCAACATTGTGCAAGGTTCATAACACTTAATACAGATGGTGAAAATCCTACAAAAGCAATATCATTCCAAGGATCCATTCTCCTGAGAACAAAAAGTAACTCAGTAGACAACTAACATAATTTCAGTTTAGTTATTATGCATGACCAGAAAACTGTAAAACTTAGCATATATGAAGACAATCACACGTGTAAATGAGTTACCAATGAAGGGGTTGTTAGTTATGGTTGTTTTAGAAGAGTGACCAAATTTCAGCTTCTGTCATCCAAGCTGGTTTGCTTATCCAATTATATACTCTGATTTTCTTCTGTTGAGACAAATTTATGTAGGATTTGCATCCTATAATTTTGCAGCAAAATTTTTAAAAAAGTAAATAAGGAACTTTCCATTTTGGTGCCAAAGAAAAGTTTATCAGATGATATTTTCAATATAAATAATCACTAGGTTCTGGAATATAAATACTTTGTGATTAGAAGAATAATGAGCATAAGCATATTCAATTACTTCATCTTTGCCTTGGCACATTGTACTAAAATTTAACAATACTAAGTAGGTGACCATATATTACCAGTGAGATGGGAATTAAAATGTAAGAAAGGCATAATATGTAATTAAAGCATAATTCATCTGGCAAAAGTTTCAAAAGAAGTTAATGAGTGAGTACCAAAAGAAGTAGTTCATGGTTTTAATAGTTCAGTGGGTAGCCACGTTAGATTTAAAGAAGTTGTATGTTTAGATAGCTGAGCGAGCCTTTATTCTATATTTTGTTATTTCAAACATTACTGAAGATAGTGACTGATATGTACAGTGCAATCTATGCACAAACAAGAAAAATGTTCCAAACTGCTTCAGTCACTCGCCATGTGGGAAAAATATTTTCTAATAGTTTCTTTAAAAAAAAAGATTGGTGAAGGCTGGCAATGAATGAGGTGGAGCTGAGGTAGGGACACAGATGAGCAAACAGAAGAAGATGGTGTCCAGTTAGATTTACATGCCCGGTGCTCCTCCTGCCAGACCAGAAAATTGGGAGTTAAAGTAAAGGAGACTGGAAGGCAGAGTTCTGAAATTAGAATCAGTGTACTAAGGTCTGTCCTTAGGTCCGCTTTTTTTTAAAAAAATTCACACACAAAGCAAACCAAGAACACATGACATCACTCTAGGTTCAGTGTGTTGGGCAAGTGGGCTCTGGCAGAGTAGCTACCAGCTCCTAGTTTGGCAGTGAGTAGTGATTTCCCCAGGTTGATGCACCAAATAGGACATAATCCCAGACATGGAGAGAACCTCAGAAATCTAGTCACAACATCCCACACCAGAGTTCCCTGCAGAGTTAGCTGCCTTGGGCTTGTACCATGAGGATCGGGGGAGGTGGGTGGACATAGATCTGGAGCAATTGAAAAGATGTAAGGAAATTTATTTGAGTCCAGTTGTAGTATGGCAGAAATTAAGCGTGTAGACATAATCCAGGGAGAAAATTCAGTTCCAGTTGGCTGAGAAGAAAACAAACTCCCTGATAAGCTAGATATCCACCCCTGGGAGTCAGCATGACCACCCTGAAATCACAGCACCAAACATTAAAAAAAGAGAAAACAATATTTTCTTGTTAAAAAAACAGCAAATCCCAAACTCATTGTTTAACTCCAAGACACCTGGTAAAATGAGTCCATTAACAGACATTAGCATAATAAGTGAGTCCGTAATAAGTAATGCCAGAAGTTACCTACAGAGCCCAGAGGACTTTTAAGATAACAAAGACCTCTTGATAAAGTGACCAGACATCCTGCTTTGGACTGGACAGTCCTGGTTTTAAACAATTTTTCCCATGTCCCACAGCGTTTTATAAAAGTCCCGATTTTTGGAAAGAATGGGAAGGGAATATACCTGCTCTACGCCCACCCCAACCTCCGTCAATGGTGTCCCGCTTTACCAATGTTAAAATATGGTCACATTATGAGAGCACATTTCAGTTTAAGAATAACAATTCAATTACAGCTGGGCAGGAGAAAACAAAAAACAAAACAAAAAACCTCAGAGCTATTAGGGTATAAGCAGTCGGCACAAGCTAGGACAACTCTGCAAGCCCAGTCAGGGGAGCTACTGTCCAGTCTCAGTGATCCAACACACAGCTGGGGAGGTCCTGCCAGTCCTCTGTGTGACTGGGGGACCCGCTGCCTGTCCTGGGGCCCTATATGGAACTGAAAAAGTACCACCCCCCATTGCAATTCTGCAGACAGCACAAGGCAGCTATACCAGAGATTTCTAGTACTCAACACTGCTGCGGGAACCACTGGCTGGACTCTGCTGTGACCTTGTCTTCGAGCCTAACTCTGCCAGACATCCATGAGACCCAACAGCAAGCAAGCAGACCACCTCACTACCTTGAGGCAGCCCCATCATCAGGCAATAAACCATCTATCTCCTTACTATTCTTTGTCTTCTCTCTTTATTCTCTTGCACATCTATCTTTCCACTGCAGTCAGTGTCAATAGTTTTGTTTTGTTTATTTTTTTTCTTTTTCTCTCTTTTTCTCTTCTCTCCCTCTCTTTCCTTTCATACACCACTGCTGGTTTCTTGGCCACTACCCCTCTGCCAAGGCAATTCAAATCAAACAGCAGGGAAGACTCTAGACTCTGTTGGAGTGCTTCACATGACACAATGCAAGTGTGACAGTCATCTACAGTGTGCCACAATGCTGTGGAAAACTCAGTATGACTTCAACAGTGAACTTAACCCCTAGGACATTTCCACACAGCATTGTGGGAACCAGCACTTAAATGGCACACCACCTTCAGGTAATCAGGGATCAGCTATCTCTTAACTCTTTTTTTTCTCTTTCTTCTAGTTCCTAGCACTGCCAATCATAGTGAATCATTATGTCTTTCCCTTCTTGCTCTTTGTATCTCTTTTCTTTCTTCTTCTCTCTTTTTTCCTCTTCATTCTTCTTTTCTGTTTCTCTCCTCTCCCTCTCTTTAATTCCACATGCAACCACTGCATTCCAACCCCATACCCTATGCCTACGACAACTCCACGGCAGTGCTACACACATGGCACTCAGTTATCTATCTACTTTTATCTTCTGGATTTTTTCTTTTCTTCTTCTTTTACTTTTCTTTCATTTTTCTTCTTCTATCTCTTCCCTCTTTCCCACCATAGTCTCAGCAGACTCAGGTTTTATTTTTTGTTGTTTTCTGGGTTTGATTCTTTGTTTTTATTTTTGCTTTGTCTTTGTATTTTTTGCATGTGTTAGCTTGCTTTTTGTTTGCTCTAGTCTTTGTTTTCTTTCTCTCTATATCTTATCTTCGACTCTTTCCTTTCAGAAGCTATTACCAGCCTGCAGACCACTCCCCTCTGCCTAGGACAACTCTGAAGGCTCTAGGGGGAAAAACCTGGCCACATCTGATGACTTTACACACAGCTGAGGACACCATGCCCCTTTTTACCATACTCCAAGTGGTGGTGGGATCTCCTGAAGAGACAGCTGGAGGAGCTCCAGTCTAAACCACTAGGTCACACAATGACTGGAAGAACATCTGCCTCCCACATCTGTTGTGCTCCATGCTGTTCCAAGAACATCCCTCCAAATTCCATGGCAATCTCTCCAACTAAGGTAATTCTGCCTGTCTTCTTCAGTGCTCTACACCAAGAAGAGTATATCCTCACAAATCTGTGGCCCTCCAGTTGCAGAGGGAAACACCACATGTCACACAAGGAGCTCCAAGGCCCATGAGACACACCAATAAGACTTACTGGGAGATCAGCCAGTGAAACAACATCCTCATGGGTTAATAACCACCCAACCAGCATCTCATTAGAGGACAATATCACTCTCATTCTAAATAATGGAATATTGGTTGGCTAGACTAAGCTTTAAACCACAGGAAGACACCTAGGGTAGCCTGAACCCCTGTACAGCGACCTGCAGGTAGTTCATAGAAGGACTCATACAAGTCTCCCAATAAAGCCCAATGAATTTCTACTCTGGAATATGGTGATGGGCTCCTCCAAAACAACACATAAATAGCAAACAGCTCCAACAGCCTCAATGAAGAAGAAGAAACAGAAGACAATGCCAGAAGAAGTCATGAATTTAACAACATACATAGAAAAAGCAGACATTGACATGCCACAGAAAGAAAATTTCAGAATGGTGCTTGGAGTCGTACAGGATATGAGGGAAACAATACAGAAAAAGGATGACTTGATAGTGGAGATTAGGGCAATGCATCAAAGAGAAAAACAAAACCTAAGGGATAAAATAACAAAATCCAGTAGCAGATTAATAGACATTGCCAATAGAATTGAGGCAGAGGAATGCACCAGTGATCTAGAGCAGTGGTCCTCAAACTACAGCCTGTGGGCCACATGCAGCCCACCAAGGACATTTATCCAGCCCACTGGGTGTTTTTGCTGCCACTGCTGTCCTGCTTAGCAGCCAAATCATCTCAGACCTACGGTGAATTTGTTGAGTTTTTCTTTAACTATAGTCTGGCCCTTTAACAGTCTGAGGGACAGTGTACTGGCCCCTGTTTTAAAAGTTTGAGGACCCCTGATCTAGAGTATAACCAAGCAGAACTCAAAAAATGGGGGAAAAAAATCAATCAATTAAGACAAGCAGAGAAGCTGAAGAAAATCTGAGAGACATGTGTGATGCTATGGAGAGGAATAATATTAAAATAATTAGAGTACCAGAACAAGACACCACAAAGTAAATAGTGAGAGGATTATTAGAGAAAATTCCCCAGCTAAATAAATGAAAATCAGGCAACCATTTAGGAAGCTAAAACAATACTACCAGAATGAATCTAAAGATGAAGTCAGCAAGAAACATAATAGTTAAATTATCCAACTATGATGAAAAGGATAAAATCAAAAGAACTACTAGGGAAAAATATATAGTCACCTACAAAAGTACACAAATAAGTTACTGTTGAGACCTATCAGCAGACAGGATGAAGAAATGAAGGGAATGGCGTAACATACACCAAAAATGGAAAGAAAGTTATGCAAATCCAAGAAACTATACCTGATCAAACTATCTATTATGATAGATGAGTCTTCCAAGATAAGTTAAAACTCAAAGAATAGGTAAAAAGAAACCCAGTCCTACTAAATATACTTGCCAACTCATATGGACAGAAGATCAATATTGAGTAAGCACAAATAAAAGACCATCATATAGAACACCTGCACCCAGAGGGTGTGATAGAGAAAACAGCCCCAAAGATATCATCAGCTCAATAGTGTAAAGAAGGCAAGAATGAAACATGCACACACAAATTGATGATAGGTAGGGAAGAAAGCACCCAAAGCAAAAAGGACAAAATGATATCACAGAGTCCACAGATGGATGCAATAGTTCTGAATATCAATGGACTAAACTCAGGCACTGAAAGCCACAGGTTAACGGATTGGCTCAGGAAAAAAAAACAACATTGTTCGACTGGCTACAGGAGACACATCTCAAGCTCACAGATAAAAGTACGTTGAGAATTAAAGGTTTGAGAAAAATACACTAAGCAAATGTTAATTCAGAAAAAGCAGGGATAGAAATCTTAATGTCTCACAAAATGTGTCTCAAAGTACAAGCAATAAAAAGAGACAATGAGGGCCACTATATAATGCTTAAGGGAAAAGTAGACCAAGTACCAGTTAGCATAATAAATATATACACATCCAAGGAGACATCTGGAAAATTCAAAAATCAAACAATCCAAAAGATAAGAAAAGAAATCACAGACTCAAAAATTATAGGAGGTGAGGAGACTAGAGATCTAAAGAGCACAATTGGACAACATGAGCTGAGAGATATTTTCAGAGCTTTAAACCACAATGCAAAAATATTCACACGCTTTTCAGACTGGAAGATAGATCACATGATTGGACACAAGTTGAACGTGAGTAAATTCAATCACATAGAGATCACACAGACAACTCTGTCAGACCACTATGCAATAAGGATGAAAATCAACAAAAAGACAATGATGAAAAGAAAGACAAATAATTAGAGTATGAATAACTAATATAAAAGGAGTGGGTATTGGCAGACTTCATAGATGAAATCAGGAAGTTTCTAGAAACCAATGAGGTTGAAATTATGACATTCCAGAACATTTGTGACACAGCATAGGCATTTATCAGAGCAAGGCTAATAGCAATACATGCACACATGAAAAAAGAAGAGAGACTTGGGGTTGATATGCTGGCACAAAGCTTGCACCAATTAGGGCAGAGTCTAAAGTACAATACTATTAATAGCAAAAGAAAAGAAAAAAAGGTAGGGCTGAGATACAGGAGAAAGAAAACAAGAAAACAATGGAAAAATTAATGCAGCTTAAAGTTGGTTCCTTGAAAGGATTAACAAAACTCTTAGACCACTGGCAAATCTAACCAAAGAAAGGAAGGAACAGATTTCAATAGCAAGGAGGAGGGATGAAACAGGGGACATTTTAACTGACACTCATGAAAAAAAAAAGACAATTACACAGTAGTATGAAGGCGTGTCCTCTAATGAATTCAAGTTGGAAGACATGGACAAATACTTGGAAAAACAAACCCTCCATAGATTATCCCAGATGTACCTCAAGAACCTCAACAGATCCATAGCAATGGAAGAAATAGACAAGGTTATCTAGGGATTACCAACCAAAAAAATCCCCTGGACCAGATGGCTTCACAGGAGAATTCTACCACTTCATGGAAGAATGGAAACCAATCATACTCAAACTCTTCCAGGAGATAGGGAAACAGAAAAAAGGAAAGAAAAAGACAGAAAACTCCCAAATTCTTTCTATGAAGCTACTATATATCTGATATCTAAAGCAGACAAGGGTGCCACAAGAATTGAGAACTAGAGACCAATATCCCTAATGTACATCAATGTAAAAATCATTAACACAATACTGGTCAATAGCATATAAAAGCATATAAAAATAATACACTATGTTCAAGTGGGATTCATTTCAGAGATCCAGCGATGGTCCATCATATGAAAGACCAATAGTATTTTGAGTGACATTGACATGAATAATTACAAGAACCACTTCATAATTTTGATAGATGCAGAAAAAGCTTTCAACAACACTCAACACCCATTTCTGTTTAAGACATTTGAGAAGATAGGAATGGAAGGAAAATTCCTCAATATTATAAAAGCTATATATGAAAAACTGGCAACCAATGTGGTAATCAATGGAGAAAAAATGAAAATAATTACAATGAAAAAGGGGACCAGACAAGGAGTGCCCTTGTCCCTACTCCTTCTTAGCATTATACTGGAGGTCCTAACTAATAACATAAGACAAAGAAAATACATCAAATGTAGAGTCGAAACTACCATTGTTCATAGATGATATGACTTTATTTATTGGAAACTCCATAAGTGTAGTGTTGGCAGCGACAGAAGAAGATGGCACTGTGGCAGGATATAAGATCAACAAACAGAAGTCTTTTGGGATGCTATGCATGTCAAACAAGATCACAGAAGAGACAATAAAAAGATAGTATCCTTTATAATAGCCAAGCACAAATTGAGATATGTAGGGATATACCTAACTAAAACAACAACAACAACAACAACAACAACAAAAGATTTGTTAGAGGAAAACTATCGAACACTATTATAAGAAACCAAGAGAGACCTCAACAAATGGAAGAATATCTCATGCTCATAGATTTGAAGACTCAATAGAGTAGCAATTTCAATTCTGTCCAAGGCACTATAGAAATTTAATGCTATCATGATAGGAATAACATCATCCTTTTTCAAAGAATTGGAAAACCTGATTACCAACTTCATATGGAGAGAGAAGAAGCCCAGAATTAACAAAAAACTCATCAAGAAGAAGAAAAAAATAAGAGAGTTTGTTCTACTTACTTTAGCATGAATTATATGACCACAGTCATCAAAACTGTGTGGTATTGGCATAACGACAGATATTCAGACCAATGAAAAGAACAGAAGACCCAGAAATAAAAAAACATCAGCATACAGACAACCAATTCTTGGTACGCCCCCCAAAAATATCAAATTTAAAATTTAAACTGATCCTCTCTTCAATAAGTGGTGCTAAAAAATGGATATCCACCAGTAGAAAAATGAAGCAAGACCCCTACCTGACTGCATGCACAAGAATAAATTCAAAGTGGAAAACAGACCTTGAGGTAAAACTACAAATAATTAGGGCATTAATGAGGGAATTGGAATAAAAATGAGAAAGTTGGCACAGGGAATTCATAGGCAATCAGAAATAGGTAAGGACACAAGTATAGAAGGGTCAAAAATTGATCAATGGAGTATACTGAAAACAAAACACCATTGTACATCGAAAGAATTAATCAGGAAGGTAATAAGAAAACCTGCAGACTGAGAAATCATCTTTAACAATTTTACATTAGACAAAGGCCTTAGTACTAAAATCTGCAATATTTTACAAGAAAAAAAAAATCTACCTGTGCACTGTGGAGGTGAGCAAAGGACCTGAAGAGAAGTCTCACATGGGTAAAATCTGAATGCCCAATAAATATATGAGAAAATGTTCCCGACAATTAGGCATTAAATTAATTAGGTATTAAATTAGGTATTAAATTAAATTAGGTATTAAATTAATTAGGTATTAAATTAAATGCAAATTAAAACAACTATGAGAAACCACCTAACAGCCTCAAAGATAGCCCAGTTAAAAAAATCAGAAGGCAACAAGTATTGAAGATTCTGCGTGGATGTAGTTACTCTCCTCCACTGTTAATGGGCCTTTTGCTATGTACAGCCTCTATAGAAATCAATTTGGTGAATCTAAAACATCTGATATCTAAATCATATGGAAAATAAGATCCACATGATCCAGTAATGCCCCTACTGAGCATATACATAGAAGAGGCAAGAAACAAACCAGACATCTCTGCTCCAATGTTCATTGTGGCACAATACACAATTGCAAGGAGTTGAAAACAGCCCAAATTTCCACCAACAGATAAATGGATGAAGAAACACATCCAAGACACGTACAAGAGTGCTGTATATCCCTAAAAAGCAGTGATAAGTGCGTGAAGCATATTTCTGTATGGGAAGATGTGGAGGGAATCATGCTAAGTGAAATCAACCAAACACAAGCTTATAAATGCAACATGAGTCCACTGAGATAAGTTTAGAACAAAAATGGGGCATATGGATAAATCTACCATAAACATGCATCACTTAGCGTGAGGTCCTATAACTATGACTGGGGCCAAACCCAATCCAAGGATGACTATGGTAGCCAACTAAATAAGAGGGGCAAAAAAAGAGGAAAAAAGGACATGGGTAAGGGGAGAACAGGGCACTAATCCACCCAAGGGGAGGTTATTATTTATATCTCCACAGGAGAGGGAGAGAGAGACCAGGCTTCAACCCAATGCACCAAAGACAGGAATACAACATATCAGCATGTATCAGAGAGCCAATAGAGAGGTCTGTGGATTGGGCCATAATCCTAACTATGTGGACAGCCCCTCCTCCAGAAGAATGCATTTCAGGGTAGAGCACTGGAGTTACAGCTTGGGGAAAGGGGCTTTTCGGATTAGAGTACATGAGAGAAACGCAAAGCGATGAAGAGGGTGGAGAAAACAAGCTGGCCAACCAATCCTCAAGGATAATGTTCCTCCTGAGAGCACACAAGACACAGGGATGTCCATATTGCTGGCCCCACCATGGACAGGCCATCTCTCATGGAACCATGGCACTTTGGGGGACAGCACTATAGACAGTGCAGCAATTGTGTATGGTCTGGCCGCATCATAATGGAGCAAGGCACTGAAGGCATGCCGCAGAGCAGCAAGGGAAGCAGAGTGATACACCCCCAGGGAATACCAAAAATAGACTTTGGAATTAAGTTACCATTTGAACTGATGTGCCAGTATTTTGGTTACTTCTGAAACATCTTAAATTTCAGCTACATACCTCCCATTCTTAATAGATTAATAATCCTGCTGCTACAAGTCTTCACTGTTTCCATATTACCATCCAAGTCCATACCAGGCCTCTGTAAATGCAGTCACACATGATCATCTACTAGTTTGTGAACTTGAGTACTAAAAACAAAGAAAGAAAGAAATAATTGCTGCTATCTGGGAGATGATGACTTATAGTGATAATGTAGACATACCCTATGGGACTTTGAAATGATGACTCTATGTTAGCCCTGTCTTTCTGCCATGGAGCAGTTGGTGATTTCATACTGCTTACCTGGAATTTAGCAGCCCAACACACAACCACTGGATCACCAGGGCTCCAAGGGTGTGAGCGATTAAATATACTTTTGTATTGAAGTCGCCTCAGATTCAGATAAAGACCCACTTTCCAATAATTGTGAGGAAGTAATCACTGAATATCCCCATTGATATTTGCTTGAGACCAGATTTTATTTCAAATAATAACTATCCAAAATAATATTATCCATTCTTGTAGGTCTTCTCTTGGGGACTGGAATTAATATGTGAAATGAAAACAATAATGTGGTACTTCTCCTTACTTGGGGAAAAGGTGGCAGGAATAAAATTCTTAATAAAATCTATTTAAATATGTGGGGCAGCCAATAACAAAGCTTCATAGAATGTTAATTCAATGACAGATAAATATTATGATAGAGTAGACCTGAGGATATATCAAACACTACATGTGGGACAATCAGATCTTAAACCATTACCCAACACTATGTAAACAGTTCTCTCTATTAGCTGAGCTCTTGCTGTTACTGCTTTCAGAATGAAGAATAAGCAAGGGCCACTGGATCTATCTGAAGGTTATAGTATCTCACAGGCCTTTGATGATTCCATGCTTCTGAGTTTAAACACCACAAGTATTCCAATTTTCTTTACTTGCATACAACAAAAATCTTAAAACATAATTTGGGAACTCAAAAGCAAATATAGGCTAGTTGGAGACACAGCCTATGTACCTTATTCAAAGAAAGAAAAGGTATTATTTACTTTCCTCTTTAAGTAACTATATAAAGCCTGGGCTAAGAATTACAAATAAGTAATCTAGTTAGTATAATACACAGAGAGTTTCCACAGAGGATTAGATATATCCTTAATTGCGTTTTCTGTGGTAGGCAAGGGAAAAGTTAATATCATGTCTTTCCTATTTAGATCTACAGAATAACTTCAATTGATATAAGATGTTCTATGTATTTCACATTAGGAAGAGCAAATTTCAGTGTTTCTTTAGACATGTTGTTCCCTCCTATTGACTAGCTATTTTAACAAGAGAATGTTATCTTCAGCATTATATTCCATAAAATTTGAATGCACTGTAAGGTCATCTAGTGCTAATCAATGATTAAACGGGGGTCAATTATGAATGCAACACCTATGAGAAGTAGGTAGAACTTTGTATACCTGAGCTAAAACTTGCCAACAATATTGTTCATATTGCCAGGTAAAAGCAAATCAAATTAGCTGCCCTAATGAACTGGAGTGCTGAAAAAGGTACTATTCACAAAAACTCACTGTCATTGAGTGGATGCCAACTCATAGCAACCATACAGGATATAGTTGTATTGTCCCTGTGAATATTCAATAGTGTAACTCTTTATAGGAGTAGAAAACTCAGTTTTACTTCCCTGGAGGGACTGGAGTTTTCAAAATGATGATTTTGATTTTAGCAGCCCAATATATACCATCAGGGTTCTCAAAAAGTCATACCAGCGATCAAAACCTGCAAGGTACACAGCATTTTTTGGTATTTGGGACAATAGGAAATGAGAATTAGAGAATACAGGAAATCAAGGATAAATTATCTTATTAAAGACCTTGGAATCCTGCACAAACCTCTGTCCCCTGTTACATGGTTTCTTAACGGGAATATAGGAATATTATAGGGAGTGGCACATGTGATCTCTCTGAATTGAGAAGGTGAGAAAAGGGTTTGAATAAATGATTGAAATGATTAATAAACTCATGAGTAAATGCTCTCTTTCACTAGCCATCTAGGAAGTGCAAGTCAAAACAACCATGAGATACCATGCAACACCAATAACTATAGCCCAATTTAAAAAAAAGAAACAGAGAACAGCAAATGCTGGAGATGGTGTGGAGAGGTTGGAACACTTATACAGTGTTGGTAGGCTTGCAAATACATACCAATACAATGGAAGGCAATATAGTGATGCCTAAAACAGATGGAAATAGAAATACCATATGATGCAGCAATACCACTACCAGAAATATACCCCAAAGGAAAAAGCAGATCACAAACCAATGCTTATTTTCCCATGTTCATTGCAGCACAGTTCACAACTGCAAGAAGTTGGAAATGAGTGGAAAATTGGATAAAAATTCTGGTATATGCACACAATGAAATAATATGCATTCCTAAAAACCAGAAATGAAACCATTAAAATATTATACTAAGTGAAGTCAATCACAATTGAACAAAAATTGTTTGTATCCATTGCAGTAGGAATAATCAACAGAATGAGGACAAGCTCAGGTTGGAGATCTAGTCTGCTGGCCAGAGTGACCAGACAGTTTTGTAGGGAACCTGACTATTGCCAGTGAACCTTACATCATCCCCTCTACATATGTATCTTGAAGATACCTTTGTCAGAAAACTCTTCACGTCAACTGTAATCAAAATGTCAATGGGCATGGCTACCATGCAAGATTATGATGAGGTCACCCCTCCAACAGGTAGACATCTTTATCAGATAGGATACTGATAGTAAAGTCAAGGGATCAGGTAAAGGGAGCAGGTAAACCTTGGAGAACACAAGTACATGTCTGTTGGTAGAAAAAGAGGAAGGACTGACCTCTATGATAGGGAAAATTTACTAAAAATACTTTTAAGGACCGTAAGTGGGGAGTATTTCTGGCAGAATGTGCTGAATAAGTGACATTTCCCCAAGTTTCTGGGTATATCCTATGGACCCAGGCCAAGTGCCATTGAATTCTGGACCTTCAAGGTGCACAAAACACTCCAAAGTCTCCAGACAAATCTGATACTGACGCTCCAATTGACGTACTGGTTTCTGCCTCATAACACTTGTAACCTGTAAGACTGAAAACTCATGGTATTTGAAGAAGCAGAAAAAAGCTAAGCCAAGAGTATTGAACTGTCAGTAGGCAGACAATCATTGAAATCAATGCCCTATATGCTGTATTAGAATACATATTATCTATGCAAACCTGTGCCTAACATTCTCAGTGAATGTTTTTGCAAATCTTTGCTAACAACCAACTTCCTCTGTTTCTGCAAATAATGTCAATCATGAAAGGCTTGATTCTGTACAAGAGAATAATTCAGGTATTGCAATATAAAGTTGGCCTACATTGGTCCAATATCTCTCTCCCAAAAGTGTTTTGAAACTTAGTACCAGAGGCTAATCAAAGACAATATTAATGAAAGATTTGCATTCCCCATGGAGATGATTGATAATACTCTCTACTGTAAATTAACAAGGAGGTTTTTAAAGGGAAACAAAGGCAGATTTAAAAACAAAAACGAAATCATAGACCCAGGAATGAGTTTTGACCTCTCATTAAATCCTAACTCTAATCCAAGAAAAATTAGGTCTTTCATCATGGCCCATCTCTATACTTGGCCTCAGAAAGGAAACACAGAAGATATGGATGCTCTAGCAAAGTGTGGTGAAGAAATAAATTTTTGCCCAACAATCAGATAAAATATTGTCTAGTGCCTTAACAGCTTATTTCCAAACAAGCAGTCATTAAGTTAGATGTCAACTAATTCCACGTGGAAGAAGCACACCAACATCAGTGACCAAAGCATTATGAACTATATAATCTGAAGCTGAAGTAGGGAATAGTGGCTGTGGAGGACAGTGGGATCCCAATATACAAATACATCTGTGGGATATATATAGAAAATAAACTCCTATTGATTTCCCTCTATACATAATAGAGAGATGGGAAGAAACTCGTCACAAACAGAGTGCATTGGAGAGGTAGACAGTCAAGATGATAAACCTGACTTGAATGGTTAATATCTTGTCAGTTGATCCCCACTCTGATGCATGTTGGACTTGATCTGGATTTCAACATTTTCTGTTTGTTTTCTTTTTGCTTGTTCATCTTGGAGTTTACCTCAGATGTGTGTTGCCATTGTGGGCAGACATTTTGAATTTTTATTATGTTTTCTTGATTTTTAGTATATGAAACCCAGGATTGATGAATCTATAGGGACCAGAAGTAGAATAAGAGTTACTATGAGATACAGTGTGGTAAAGAAGAGCTAAAGTCAAGGAGATCAAAAAGGACGATAATGTTTTGAAACAGATGTGGTAGCAATTGTACAATACTGCTTCATGTGATTTAACTAGAGAACTATATGATATCTGTATTAGTTCCCAATAAAATAGTTTGGGAAAATATTTTTTTCACTACCATCACAATTTAAATGCAATGATTCATCTTCAGTCATCCTTAGTCAATGTCTAATTTTCACATGCATATGAGTCTATTGAAAATACTTGTGTCAGGCCTGCCTTACTCTTCAAAGTAAGGTCCTTTCTTTTCAATACTGTAAAGAGGTCTTGTGCAGCAGATTTATCTAGTGCAACTCATCTTTTAATTCCTTGACTGCTCTTTCCATGAACATTGCCTGAGGATACCAGCAAGATAAATCCTTGGCAGCTTCCAACTTTTCTTTTTGTCATGATTTTACCTATTTGTCCAACTGTGAGTATTTTGCTCTTTTTCCCATGAATTGTAATCCATATTAAAGTGTGCAGTCCTTGATTTTCATCAGCAAGGGCATCAATTCCTCCTAGCATTCAACAAGTAAAGTTGTGTCATCTGCATATCTCAAGTTGTTAATAAGCCTTCCTCACCTGATGCCACATTTTTGTTCATGGAATACAGATTCTCTTATTACTTGCTCAGCATATAGATTGAATAAGTATGGTGAGAGGATGCAACCCTGACTCACATCATTCCTGATTATAAACTATGCAGTATTCCCTTGTTATGTTTACACAAGTGCCTCTTGATCCATGCATAAGTTCCTCATGATCACAGTGAATTGTTCTGGAAATCCTATATTTCTCAAAGTTAGTTATAGTTCTAATATTACCCATAAGGTTGAATGCCTTGGCATGTCAATAAAACACAAATAAACATCTTTTTGGTATTCTCTGCTTTCAGCGAAGATACATCTGGTGTCAGCCATGATATATTTTGATGTATGTTCTCTTCTGAATCTGGCTTGAACTACTGGCAGCATCCTGCCCTTGTATTACTGCAACCATTATTGAATGAGCTTCAACAAAACTTTACTTGCATGTGATATCAATGATATTGTTCTATAATTTAAGCAGATTGTTAGCTCTTTCTTTGGAATGGGTACAAATATGGATCTCTTTCAGTTTGTTGGCCAAAAAGATTTCCTTCAAATTTTCTGACAAAGATGAGGAAGTGTTTCCAGTATTTTATCAGCTTGTTGAAACGTTTCCACTGGTTTTACTTCAATTCCTGAAGCATTGGTTTGGCTTATGTTTTCAGTCCAGCTTGAACTTCTCCCTTCAGCACCATTGATTCTTCTTTATGTTACCCCCTGAAATTATGGGAGGTTGACTAATTCTCTTTGGTAGAGTTATGGTATTTTTATATCTTCTTTGATGTTTTCTGCACCATTCAATATGTGGCACATTAAAACTTTCAATATTGGAACTCAAGGCTTGAATTTCCTCTAGAATCCTTTCAGTTTAAGATATGAGTTTTGGACTTCTGGAAAGATGGAAACCAAGTAACACATAAAATGGGGACTCTGCAGAAATCAGCACAGGAGAGAGACTGAGAGAGAAACTCCACTCTTCTGGGACACTGGCGGAGCATCATAAAGATAAATAAACACAGATACAACTATTTTTGAGGAGCTGTGGGCTTTTGACTTACCACTGTGGAGGTTGGATAAGCTCTGCCACAGTCTCGGCAAGAGCCAACCCCACTGATAAACCCAATGACTTTACTTGAACATAGGCACAGCTTGCTGCTACCTCTGGGCAGGATTTAACCCCCAGCCCCACAATCAAGCAATCAGGATTCAGTTATATCTTTACTTTTGTTTCTCTTTCTCCTCTCTTTCCCCCCCCCACAGTCTTAGTGTGCTCAGTTTTATTTTTATGTCCTCTCTTTCTTTTGAAATGCCACTGCCAGTATCTAGGCCACTCACTAGAGGAATTATGCCTGTGGGAGAGCTCCCACAATGTGTGGCATAACACAGTTGGGGAAATTCAACCCACTTTCTGTCACAGAGAAACACCTGCCTACCCTCCAAGGCCCTTTAAATAGGTGGGGGAACTCCTGCTCACAATTTGGGGTGTTCCACTTAGTTTGGAAGACCTCTTTCTGCCTTCCACTGCACTCTATGTTGCTGGGGGAGCCCTTTCCCTTGGTCTACTGATCCCTTGAGTATTATGTGATTTCCATTCTTCTCTCTCTTAATGCCATTTACCTTAAGGCCTCTTTTAGGTTAACTTTTTCCACTATACTTTGTTCATTTTTTTTCCTCGGAGCTTGATGGATCTTGTTGGCTCATCCAATCTGCTTTTCTTTGTCTTTTGATAGATGCATTAAAACCATTAACATTCAGTGTAACTAAATCTGGATATAGATTAGCTACTGTCATCTTGTACTCTTTGTGCTTGATATGTCCTTTGTGTGATGGTGTGTGTGTGTGTGTGTGTGTGTGAGAGAGAGAGAGAGAGAGAGAGAGAGATATCTATTCTGTCATATTTCTGTCGTATCTGTAATGTTTTTGATACTGGTTTTATTGTGCTGGATTCTGGGTTGTGTTACACATTGTGGTGATTCCATGTTTGTGTGCTGTGGTTGTGGGTTTTCTGGCCATAAAGAATTGGGAAGTCTTTTTTAATGCTGATTTTGTTTTTATGAATTCTTTAAAAGTTTCTTCTTATTAAAAAAAGTTTCTTCTTATTAAACACTTTAATATATCCTTAAAATTTGATAGAGAGCTTTGCTGTATAAAGGATTCTTGTATTACAGCTTTCTTTCTACTTTGGGATCACAGTGTTCCAGTTTTCTTTTATATGTAGTCTCTGTGGAAAGGTCTGTGCTTACTATTGTATGTGACTGCTTTTTACTCTCTAGTTGTTATCATAATTCTCTCCTTAAAAAAAATGGATATTTTGACCAATATATATCTTGTTGTGTTTTTTGGGGGGATTAATAAAATTAATTGGCTTTTTCACTCCTTCCTGAATGTTTTTTAATGCCTCCTTTGTGGTATTGAGGAAGTTTTCTAAGAATTCTCCTAGTATTTAACTGTAAGCTTGCTTATTTCTTCCTGTTCAGGAAAGCTAATGATTCAAATATTGTGCCTCTTTATTGAATCCCACAACCTCTTCAGATGTTCTTTAGATTCTTTTGTTTTTTTGTTTGTTTCTCTTGCTTGCTGAGTTTTGCTTGGTTATCTTTGAGATTACTGATTCAGTTTTCAATTTTTACATTCTATTGTTGAGAACAATCATCTCTTTATCTCTTTATGCTGTGTGAGTCCTTAACTCCTGGATTTCCCTTTGGTTTGAGGATTCTGGTATTTCTTTTATTTTTTTTTCAGGATTGAGTTCCAAACTTCCTGTATAGTACTAAATAATATTCCCTAGCATTTTTACAATGGCAGTTTAAGGACTGTTTTTTCTTTGTAAATCGTGTGGTTTGAGTCATCATCATTAATTGACTTTTGATTCTCTAAATTTTTTGTGGTAGGTACTGGTGTTAGCTGTTGCTTGTGTATCATATCATGGGGGAGCGAAGTGGGGAATGTAATCTCCTGAGATGAATAAGGGTGGCAGGACTGTCTCTTTAGGTTAAGAGAATCAGATAAATGCTGGGAAACATACTGTGTGTAGATGAGGAGGGAGTGTTAGTTGTATGAGTAAGGTATGGTTTAGAAGTTCAGGATTAGGTTTTAGATGGTGGAATTAAACTTAGGAAGCCTTCCTTTTGGCATCATAGTTTTTAATGTGTTGAAGAAGAAGGTTTTGGGAGAAGTGATTTTCCTTGGTATGTTTATGAGGATTGTGTATAACTGAGGTGAGGAGAACTGATCCAGAGGTATCGTGATTGGGGTAAGGAATAGTGTAAAATGAATTTGCCAGTCTCCCTTATCAACCCTGTGTATTATGTAAAGGGAGTGAAGTCTACTTATAAGAGTGGATCCCTGCACAAAAGTGGATTCTTCAGAAAAATCCTGGGAACTATTATCTCTTAACACTTGGAACTGGGGTGTAAATGGGTTTTTATAGTGCATGACAAAGGCGGGAGAGGCTTCTGATTAGAAGGCAATCTAACTTGTGGTGAGAATGGCACTGAGAAACCTGAAAATTCCAGGTTCCACTTCCTCTGCCTGAGTGAGGAGTTTTGTGCTTCCTTTCTCAAAACAAAATAGAAAGAGTTCAACCAACCTCCTAGATTCCATCAGCAACTCTATTTTCATGGTGCTGTATCTCTCTCCAACTAGCTGGGACTAATTATTTGCAGAGTCACCAAGAGAGTGAACTGGGCCTTGGGTAAGGAATACTACCAATGGGAACTCTGCTGGGCAGTCTACCACATTTTCCAATGTCCAGTGTCTCCAGGAGTCAGCACAGACTTCTGTGGAATTCCCTGAGGTATAGACTGTCCCAGACCACTTCCTCATGCTGTCAAACCACTGAATGAGATATGGGGGTGGGAAGAAGAAGTTTTGTATCAAGAAATTATAGTAATTACATATCAAGAAAACATATATCTCAAGAAAACATCCCAGCCCGGTCCAAATTGACTTCATAAATCTGACACTAGTCCACAAATCCCTCTACAGACTCACACAGCCACATGCAATGATACAGCATGCAGGGAGATCAGTGGGTGCAAAGTCATGTGGAACCAAGGCCAGTGGAAACATAGTAGGGTACCCAGCAAGCAGGAAGTTAAAGGCAGAAAGAAGGGGAAATTCCCTGAACTCACCTAATGAGAAGTTCATACCCACAAGGGCCAGCAGACTTTGATCTGTTTGATAGGTTGGATACTGCCCCAATACTTTTATTTGTCCTCAAGTTGACATAAAGTTATGCTACTATCACAGTGCAGTTTGGAAATCTTCCTATAGTACCATTCGTTTTTAATCACATGCTATTACTTGAATTGGATGAATGTTGATGACTCTTTTTTGGTGCAGGGCCTGTGTATTCCTTCCATGTTCTTTTGATGCATCATTAAATACTTTGCTCATGGAATTCTTAAAGAGTGTAACTCAGCTCTAGGGTTTTTTAGTTGTTTGTTTACTTGTTTTTACAATCTTTGTAAAAGATTTACTTGTTTAGTTGTTTTTGCAATCAAGTTTTACAAAACTTAAGAAGTGTTAAGCAAGCTCTTACTTTTAGACTAGATCATTTCAGAATTTTGCATGCTTCATTATAATAATTTGTTTTCTTGTGTTTCTTTCCCTTTAAAACTGTATGCTCAGCACTTTGACTCAATTCTTCCATATGATTTAGCTACTCTATATTCAATAGTAGGTTTCAGAGTCTCTTCTGACATCCACTTAAGTCTTTTCTTTCTTTCTTGTATTTCAAATGATCTTTTGTTTTCTTCATATATAATGTTTTTGATGTTATATCACAGCTTGTTAGGTTTTCCATTATCAATGTTTGGTGTACAAAACCTGTTCTTGGCATGTTCTCAAAATTCATGTGGGATAAATTAGGACAGTATTTTGATGCTCACAGATATGCTTTAATTTTCAACTTCAAACTGAACTTACATATGAACAACTGATAGTATGTTTCAAGGTTGTCTATTTGCGTTTTATTGAGTTTCTCCATAATTTCTTTCAACAAAAAAGTCAAATTGATCCTTTTACATTACATCTGGTGAGGCCCATGCCTATAGTCACTGTTGACAAAAGATACTGGCAATGAAGAAGTTATTTGTCTTTTAAACTTATATCATGCAACCTCCAGCATATTGTATATCACCTAGGTCATATTTTCCAACTACTGCTCATTCCTATTTGTTCCAACCTTTGCCTTTCAGTTGTCAATAATTGTATCATGATTGCATGTTTGATCAATTTTATACTGAAGAAATTGGTAGAATTCGCTATTTTTTTCATGAATAGCTTCAGTATTTAGTGTGGTAATTTGAATAATAGTCATTAATTGGAGTCATTTTTAGGTGTAAATCAATATCATTCTATTACAGACAGCATTATACTTCAAGAAAAATCTTGCAATATTATTTTTTACAATCTATGTGATGCTATTCCTCTAGATGTTATCATTTCCAGCACAGTAAACTATAAAATTGTCCTGCATCATTTCATGTCACTAATTCCTAGCACATCAATCTTTTTGCATTCCATTTTGTGACTTCAATTTTCATACACCTGTACTTTGCTCATTCCATGTTCTGAGTATTAATGAAATTTTAAAGCAATTTATTCTCATTTGGAGATGATCAGTATCAGGAAATGAAATTACTGAAAGTTTTACTCTATTCCATCATTAAAGTCAGCTCTACTTTGATGAGGTAGCTCTTTTTCAGTTGTATTTTCCAAACCTTCCAACCTGAGGGAGTTATCCCCCACCCCCCAATATATCTGACAATGTTCCTCTAGAATTATTACGGTTTCTAGTGGCTAATCACTCAGAAGCCTCTTTCTTCTTCATAGTCCATTTTTAGTCCTGTAGATTGCTTCCCAAAGTGGGTATCACTGCCCCCTTGAGAGTGAAATGGAATCACTTGGTGGTATCACAAAATCAGACCCACGCACCTTGTTCTCGATTATGGATTATAGTACAAATGTTTTCATTGCTCAGGAAGAACTCAGTTGTTGTTTTTTTTTATAAAAAGAGCAGTAGAACAAATAAATTTTGGAACCTGTGATTTAGATGGTTCACTGGAACCTGTTTTCTTCTGATGACCCTGCTGAAATCTGAAATCCTGGTGACATAATGTCCAGCATCACAGCAACATACAAGTCACCATACTGTGAAAAACTGACAGATGATTAATCATTCCTTCTTCACTTTCCAAAACAAGATATATAATAAACACTGAATACCTACTGTGTGCAAGGTTCTACATTGGAGTTATTTATTAAATGTTTTCTTATATGATTAGTATATCTGACACATAGGTAGACTTTTTATATCATTTAACTGGTGATGGTACTGAAGCCCAGAGCGAGAAGGTTTCTTTAACCTGCTTGCTACTTCTGAAACTGGCTCATCTCAGTCTCCAAAACTACTATTTTCAATATGAATCTTCCTATCTCTCACCTCTTATATCCACAAGAACACATATAAGCAGGCAAGGAAAACCTAGTCAAGGTCACTAAAAGCAAAGAACAAAAACCCAATAACCCAAAATAGCTGCCATCAAGTAGATTTTGATTCATAGTGATGGTATAAGACAGAGTAAAACTACATCTTGCATTTTATAGGTCTGCAAATGTTTACAGAGACATATTGCTGCATGTTTTTCCCTCAGAGAGGTTGATGGGTTTGAACCTCTGATCTTTCAGTTAGCAACTGCGAGCCTAACCACTGTGTACACAGGAGTCCTTAGGTGGCTAAAGGATTTGATTACCACCCCCAATTATCTGTGTAGATATTCTTCTTCTTGAAGCCTTTAAATGGGACATGCTTTGTGAATCTTTGTTTGATGCCACTACAAAAATTGAAGTTCCTTTATACACAACAAAATGAACCATATCCCAATCCTATGCATTCCTTACAATTAGTAGCATCTATGAGTCCATCATTGCAGTTAGTGTCCCAAGTCATCTCATGGCTATCTCCAATGATGTTATCAAGCATGACGCACTCTTTGTGTTAGGCAGGGTTCTCTAGAAAAACTAAACCAGGACACTTAAGATTATGTGTGTACATGTAAAATAGGATAGGTTTATACAGCAAGAAGAAACATAACAGTTAATTAGTCCACACAGCAGTACAGAGGGTTCAGTTCAACTTACTTCTGTGGAACAGTTAATATTCTGGAAGTTCCTAAACTCACATGGGGTGACAGGTCTTAGGTCAAGGAACCAGACGGCAGGGTTCTCACTTAGACAAGGAAAGTAGAGTCTGCCAACAGGTAGCAAACAGTAGGGTGGGTCACCAACAGTCACTAGCTCAGGAGCTTAACGAAGCAGGCCCAGATTGGATATCAATCTCAAGCAATTAAAAGCAACAGACTCCACCAGCTTCAAGCTCAAGCAAGGTATGCATCAGAGGTCTCAAAAGACCCTCAAACCCTAGTGAAATGATGCCTGAGTTGGATTGGTCCACAGGTAGTGTAGCTCCCAGAGTGTGGCAGAGAAATAACAATAGAAGTGGTATGCTGGTCAGATCACCAGAGAGCAAGAGAAACCGTTCGGCGGGTCTTCCAAAGCCATTTATTTCTTTGTGACCTGATTAACCCAACGTGTTCCTATTGACCAGGTTGACGCAATAAGCCTAGCTATCACAGTCTACCCCTTCCCAACTTGGCATCGTACTTTAGCCATATATAACTTCCAGACATTAATGAAATCACACTTATTCTTAACACCATATTTCTATCAAACATATAAATGAAAATACAAAGAATCTAGTTTTATTTGGTACATTGTATATAAGCAAAGGAAAGATATCCAATAAGTACATATAAGGTTTGTTAATCACAAACTTTGCTTTTGCAATTGTCACGGGGTCTTAACTGAGAGAACTACCTGATTCTACTGCCATCTCTGTATTACCTTTATGCTTGGCTAGTACTTTAACTGGCAGTGGTTCTTTGCCTGGTGGGTGACCAGACCATCATTCGTGAGGGGTCTGTGTTATAAAACATCCTGACAGGATTGGGTTGCTCTGTATTTTACCATATATTTTAATAGCAAGTCAGAGTAGTACTGTAAGAAAGCCTCGGGGATCTTTTGGATTCCAGACATAGTCTTCTTTACCTCCTTTATGCAGCACAAGTCCAATTTCTCCTTGGTAATCAGGATCAATCACACCACTCAGCATAGTGACACCGTTCTTGACCTGTTGGCCCAAAGGCATGAGAAGTACAAAATGACTAGGGGAAATTCTCAGCAGCCAGTTTAGTGAAATCAGTGCTCTATTTCCAGGTGGGAGAGTCCCTTCTTTCAGACCTAGGAACTCCAGGCCTGAAAAGCATAGGGTTTCTGTAACAGGGAGCAACAATGCTGCAAGTGAATCACTAGAAGTAATCATGAAGCGTGCCAATCAGGCTTGCATCTCTTGGTTCCTGGATATGACCAGTATATTCCATGGTCATGGGCCCATTGTTGTGCTTCATGTACTGTGAAGTGAGTTCCTTGATCTGAAGCAATGCTATGTGGGGTGCCATACTGGTAGGTAATGCATTCTGTAAGTCCACAAATGGTAGCTTTGGCAGAAGCATTGTGTTCAGAAACGGCAAATGCATATCCAGAGTAAATGTCTATTCCAGTAAGAACAAAGGGTTCCCCCTTCCATGATGGAAGTGGTCATATGTAATCAATCTGACAACAGGTTGCTGGTTGATCTCCTTAAAAAATGGACCCATACCTTGGGCTCAATGCTTTCTTCTGCTGCAAGAAGCAGTGGAAGTGGCCAAATCCATCACTGGTGAGTAGAAGCCTAGGTTGTTTTGCCCATGCAAAACCTCCATCCCTGTCACCATGACCACTTTCTTCATGTTCCTGTTGCACAATAACAGGAGTGGCAGAAGAAAGAGGAGGACCAGTCTCCAGAGTGCATCATCTTATCCACTTGATTATTAAATTCTTTCTCTTCCAAGGTATCCTTTTGGTGAGCACTTACATGAGACATGTTTATCTTTACATTCTTGGCCCATTCAGAGAGCTCCATCCACATAACTCTTCTCTGCACCTTCTTGTCACCAATTTTCCAATCATATTCCTTCCAATTCCTTGACCATGCAGCCAATCTATTAGCCGTAGCCCATGAATCAGTATACAACCTCACATTTCGTCATTTCTTTCAGGCAAAGTGAATGTCCAGGTGCACAGTTCAAAGTTTTGCTCATTGGGAGGATTTCCGTTCACCACTGTCCTTTAGGGAGATCCCAGAAAGGGGCTATAATCATGCTTCTGTCCACTTATAAGTGGCTCTGGAAAATCCTGAAGAGTCATCAGTAAATCAAGAATTGTTTTTCTGTTCCTAAGTTAACATATCATAAGGAACTCTTCAGGACGGGAAAATACTGTGACAGGAGTGGAGACTGTGGACTTTTGAGCCACTTCCTCATGTAGCTTACTTGTACTTTCAGATCCTGCTCTAGCCCAATCATTCATATATATATGAATGATATATATATATATATATCAGTTCCATTTAACAATAGAGTGTTGCTGTGCATGTCCAATTTTATGACTCGGTATGTGAAAAAATACCCTCTTCATGATGGGCAGCTCAGGTCTCATGGTGACTTGGTAGTCCATGGTGAGGCATTCAGTCTCCATTAAGGCCCAATAACAGGCCAACACCTGTTTTTCCAAATAGGGAGTAGTTGTCTGCAGAGGATGGCAGGACTTAAGTCCACAATCCCAAGGTTTTACATAGTGATTGGCAAACAGGGGCCTGCCACAAACTCCACACTGCATCTCCATCTATTACTGACACCTCTGGTACCATTGGGCAGCTGGGTCATATGGTTCCAGTGGCAAAGCAGCTTGCACAGCAGCCCGAACCTGTTGCAGTGTTTTTTCTTGTTCTGGAACCCACTCAAAATCGGAAGTCTTGGTGTCACTTGATAATTAGGTCTGAGAACACCCAAATAAGGGCTATGTTGGGTAGAAATTTCAAATTGTCCCACTAAGCATTGTGCTTCCTGTATAGTTGTTGGGCGTGGGGGCAGAGGCACTAGCTTATTCTTAATTTTAGTAGGAATGTCTCTACATGGCCCACACCACTGAACCCCTAGAAATTTTACTGAGGTCTCTGAAGGGTGTCTGAATCTTTGCTAGGTTAATTTCCCACCTTTCTTCACACAGATGTTATACAAATGAACTAGCTCTTTGATACATTATCTTGGTGGATCAAATCAGCACAATGGGTCATCAATACAATGGACTAGTGTGACATTTTGTGGAAGAGTCAGGCAATCAAGAGCCTTTCGGATTATGGCACAGGACAGAAGAGTTGATGTACCCCTGGAGGAGAGTTGTGAAAGTGTATTGCTGCCCCATGTCAGCTGAAGACAAACTGCTTTTGGAGGTCCTTTGAGATTGGTATTGAACAAAAGTCATTGGCTAGATCAAGAGCTGCATACCAAGTATCAGGAAAAGTATTAATTTGCTGAAGCAATGAAATCAAACCTGGAATAGCAACTGCAATTGCAGTCACCCCCTGATTAAATTTATGATAATTCTTCATCATTTTCCAAGTTCATCTGGCTTTGGGGGGGTGTTTTCTGCTTGTTTCATAATTAACAAGTCAAATAGGTGAGTTAAATGGGAATGTGAGAGCAAGCACCACCCCTACATCTTTCAGTCTTCGATGGTGGCACTAATCTTTGCAATCCTTCCAAGAATTCAGTATTGCTTTTGGTTTACTATTTTCCTAGGCAAAAACAGTTCTATTGTGTCCACTTGGCCTTTCTTACCACAATATCCCATATTGCACATTTCAGGGATCCAATATCAGAGTTTTTCCAGTTACTAAGTATGTCTATTCCTATGATGCACTCTGGAATTGGAGAAATAATGACAGGATGGTTTGAGGGGCCCACTGGATCTATGGTGAGGTGTGTGTTATCTAAATCTCTACTGATAACTTGACTTCCATAGGTCCCCCATTCTGACTGGCACGCCTTCAAAATATTTTGGGTAACTTGGAATTAGTATCACTTTAGAGCCAGTGTCCAGTAATCCCTGAAAATTTTGATTATTTCCATTCTCCTATTGAACAATTACTTTTGTGGAAAGCCACAGGTAACTTTGGGGAATGCTAGAAGAAAATCAAACAGTATAAATCTTCACTGACGTAGTAGTGTCCTTTCTCAAAGGGACCCAGCTTTCCCCTCATTCAAGGAGTTGTGGATCTGTAAACTGGCTCACTTCTGGGAATTGATTGAGGTACTGTGGCTCTGTGTTCCAGTTATTTGAGTTGAACTGCTATTCAGCTGATCAAGCATTTATCTGTCTGTATAGGTCACATAAATATTTAGTGGGCTTCCCATGTATTTCACTCCTAGGGACACCATAGCTAAGTAGCCAATGCTATAAATCCACATGAGACAGATTTCTCTGATCACTATGGAAATCACACTCATTCTGTCTCTTTGATTCAGTGCTGGCACCTGCCCCCTAACACCATCGGGCCCAATCAGGCCCATTGTAGCCAAATGTCAGAGTTTACTTAGGACGGTTCCCACTGTTAATTGTGGTGTACATAACATAGCAATCACAGGAGTGTTCAGAGATGTTGGGGCCCACTTCACAAACTTGTTTCTTATGGTTGTGGTGAAAGGCATGTCATTGGAGTGCAGACCTTTTTTTTGTCCTGTGAGATTAATCCGCTAGATCTATCTCTAAGCTTTTTTATACCTTATTCTACAGTGTACCAAGATAGATCAGGTACTTCAAATTGATGTAATATAGGCCATCTGGCAGCCCATCATTCAGTGAACCAACAAATAAGCTATTAGATCCTCTCTCTTATCCCCTCTTGCTGACACATTGAAAGAAAAATCTGTGCTTAGTGGGTCCATATCACAGAACTCAGACTGGTATGTTACTTGCCTTGAACTGGTATCTCAAACTCTTATTAACCATTCCCATGTATATGTCCCAGATGTTTGCTTGCACATGTTAGAAAACTCAAGCAAAACTATTTGAGCATAATGCACTTCTTCTTGTTTAATCATCTAATCCTCAGCTTTGAGGAACTTCCTGAGACCTAGTTACAGGTCTAGAGGAAATAATAGATAATGGAACTATTCTCTGAGAGTTCTCTACTGTAAGGCATCTCCCCTAGATGATGATATTTCAGATGTGCCCCACGTGGAATTTCAATGTGAACAATTTTGTTAATCTGCTCAAGTGTGAGTTGTTTTATTGGCAGGGTGGATCTGTTGACTGGGATGGCTCAATAGATTCTAGGGGCTCAATATCTTCTTCTTCCTGATCATCAGCTCATTTGTTCCCGTCTATGTTTCATGGTCCCATTTCTTTCTGTTTAATGCCCTTTCTTTAATAATTACACATGATTACCAAGAGCCTCTCCTCTCACAAGCACTTCATCTATTGTTAGTGATATTTGTGGATATTAGCTTTGCAACTTCACACCCTGGATCAACACCACGCTGTCTAGTAATAGTGGCAGATTTATCCATGTCTTTCAGGGTCGAGACATCATTTTCAGTGCTGTTAGTTCAATCAGGCTGACCTGTTAGTTCAATCAGGCTGGCGAGTCAATTTTAGAAGTCCATATTAATGATTTTATTTCTCTAGAACCACACCTGGTACCAACTGTGTTAGGCAGGGTTCTTTAGAGAAATGTAAACAAGACACTTATGATTAGATATAGACAGGTATAGAGATAGATAGAGAGATAAATTGGTGATAAATAAATAGATGATAGATAGATAGATAGATAGATAGATAGATAGATAGATTTATACAGTGAGAAGGAATATAACAGTTAATTGGTTTGCACAACAGTACAGAGGATTCAATTGACATCTGTGGAATAATTAATATAATGGAAGTTCTTCAACTTACATGGGCTGTTACATCCAAGGTCAAGGAAACAGACAGAGGAGTCCTCCCTCAGGCAAGGCAAGTAGAGTCAGCCCAAAGGCAGCAAACAGCAGGGTGGGTCAACAGCCTTCAGTATCTCAGGGGCTTAGTGAAACAGGCCTGGATGGGATAAGGAACACAAACAGTATAAGACAACAAGATCCACCAGCCTCAAGGTCAGGTGACATATGAGCCAACAGTGTGGCAGAGCATGTCTCAAAGGAACCTCAAGCTCTGAGACACGATCCACAGGTTGGCTGGAATACGATCCACAGGTTGGCTTATCCATAGGTAGTATAGCTCACAGGATGAGGTAGAGAACTAGCTAAAGCAACAGCACACTTTTTTACACTCTGATCACCAGAGAGCAAGAGTGGGGGGGTGTCAGGTCTTGAAGAGCCATTTATCTCTTTGTTCTCTATTCTAGCTGAGACCACATGTTTTTATTGGCCAGGTTGGCAGAATAAACCTAACTATCACACTCCTATAGCTATTTACATCATGAATGATAAAAAACAAGTAAATTAGACAGTGTTCTTTTGCTATTTACAAATCTTTTATTGGGTAATTTTGAGAAGTAGATGACTAAGCCATTCTTTCTAGTGTGTTGTAATCTGGATGCTCTACTGAAATGTTCACCATGGATGGCCCTACTAGTGTTTGAAATGCTGACAATATAGTTCCAGAAATCATCTGTCAGCTTTTTGTACCACGGTTACTTGTGTGTTGCTGTGATGCTAGAAACTATGCCTTTAGCATCCCACACACATTTAAAAAAATGATATTGGGGGACTGGCAAATCCAAAAATCTATAGATCAGGTTACGGGCTGGAGATCCATTCAAACTTGTGTCTCAATATTTTTTGTGTGTTTTTTTGTTTTTTGGGGGCATCACTGCTCTCTGGTGGTGGAAGTAGGAGGCTCAACCCCACTGCTGGAATTGAACCTCCATCCCAGTGGGCCGCAGTCCCACGCACAACCACTATGCCACCTGAGCTCAGCCCGTGTCTCAATATTTGTAGTTCAGTTAGGAGGTATAATTAAAGAGTAAGGAAATTCTGGCAAACTATTGCCTGGAGGGAGAACACATCATATGGACAGTCACTTTTTGTTCTTAAGACATTCAACAGATTGGTCTAGGCCAACTCATATTATTACTCATAACCTTTTGGTTTGGAATACTTAGAAATAAAATCAACTGTGGCAGTAAAAAAACTAATGGAGAAGCACCATATTATCAGATAGAACAAGGCCAGTGGTTAATAACAGAACACATGTGTACATTCCAGTTGAAGCTGGTGAAAATGAAAGAAATCAGTAAGAGCTAACATATAACCTTGAGTTTATCTTATATGAACTTAGGCACCATCTCAAGAATTGATTTGAGGGATTCAACACTAATAAGTGAATACCATATGAGTTATGTGATGGCATAAATGAAATAAATAGTACATGAAAAAAGGGAAAGATAGTAAAGAAAGAAAAGACAAATGGATATTAATTTTTAAACATGCTCCAGAAAGTAGAGATGGTACATCAAAATAAATTATGAAGTAAAGAACTCAATCTAGCAGCTAAAATCAAGCCAGGGATTTACTGTAGAACAGAACATCAATTGCTCTTTTGTAAGTTCAGAATAAAGATGAAGAGAATTAAAACACATCCAAGATTGCGAAAAATAAACTTAAGGCCAACCCACCTGAATTTCAAGAATATCAAAAGCGAAAATTTGATGCAATCAATACTAATCATAGAAGAAATAATGAGCTGTGGGCAAATATCAAGGGTGTCATTCATAAAGAAAGCTAAACGTCATTACAAAGACAGGCTAGAAAGAAAAGATCAAAGTGAATGTCAGATGAAACTCTGAAACTTGCTATTAACCTAAGAGTAGCTAAAGAAAATGGAAGAAAGGATGAAGTCAAAAGGTTGAATAGAAAATTTCAAAAGGCAGCTCAAGAAGACAACATGTTTGCTTGAGTAGAGAACCAGCAAAGGAGAGTATTGGTTCTGTGGCTGCAGCAATGTGCTCAAAGAGCAAACAGTTATGAGAATTGTACAGGACCAGGCAGTGTTTTATCCTGTTGTGCACAGGGTCTCTATTGGGTAGAGCCAACTGGATGGCACCTAACAACAGCGGCAGCAACAAAAGCAGCAATATTGGTGATTACTTTTTCACTCCTCCAGTCTATTCTTTTGCTTGATCATTTTTGCAAACCTCCTCTCTATTGCATTATAGCTTCCTCTTCAAGCAAATTAATATCTACCTACCTTTTGGTTAGCAATGTACCTGTTTTCTCCTACAAATGCCCTGTAGCCACCAAATAGTGTTTTTTTGGTGTGTGAAAATATATTCTTGATATTTTTCTATAATAGTAGTTTTATATAATGTCTTTCCTTTTGTGACTGACTAATTTTACTCAGCATAATGTTCTCCAGGTTGATTTATGTCATGATGTATATCACAGATTTATTGTTGTTCTTTAATATTGTGTAGTATTTATTTATGTGTGACTTATTTATTCACTCCCCCTTTGATGCGAATTCAGTTTGTTTCCATTTTTTAGCAATTGTGAATAGTACTGAGATGGATATGTGTGTGCATGCATCTATTTGTCTCATGACTGTAGGATATCTATCTAATCATGTGATTACTTGATGACTGGTATTTACATTTCTAACTGTATAAGAAATTGCCATAGGAGCTCTGGTGGTGCAGTGGTCATGTATTAGGCTACAATGTACAAAGTCAGTCGTGCAAGACCACCAGCCATTCCATGGGAAAAAGACTGTGCATTTCACTCTCATAAAGAATGACAGTCCGAGAAAAAGCATATGGCAGTTCTACTTACTCCTACACTCTTGATATGAGTCAGTATCAATACAGTGACAGTTGATTTACTTTTTGGAAGGGTTTGCCATATTTTTTTCCAACAACAGTCAAATTATTTTACCACTTCAACAGCCGTGTATGAAACTTCCAGTCTCTCAATTGGTGTCTTTACCAACATTTGTTGTTTTCTAATTATTTTTTAACTTTGCCATTACCGGTAATGCTGTTGTACTGTGTTATCAGATTTTTCTTTTGATTTGCACCTTTGTACTGGTAATGACACAGAAGGAATAAGTCTAAGAGTCTCTGAAGGGATTGGTGAAACACAAGGCTTCAGGAATTAATGAACTACCAATGGAAATATTTCAATAATTTCATGAAGCACAGGAGGCACTTACACATGTCAAAAAATTTGGAAGTCAGGGAGCAAATTAACCAACTGTAAGAGGACCATATTTGTAATTATTCCTAAGAAAGGTGACCCACCAGACTGCAGGGATTTTCAAATAATATGAGTGAATCACATATTAGTAAAATTTTGCTAAAGATATTTCAACAGTAGTTGCAGCAGCATATTGAAAGTGAGCTGTCAAAACTTCAAGTTGGATTCAGAGGAACATGCTTGCAGTAGCTATATAATTTAATGTCAACTTGATAAATAAGTATAGGGTGAAGTATAGCCTGTCACTCAGGTCACAGTCAGGTGATGCCTCCTTGTGGGTGCAGCCTTCTCATGAGGACTCTTGGGACTTCCTCTCTTTCTCCTTAGAAGAGGGCCACATACAGTCTCTGCTTCAACTTCCTGTTGACAAGCCACATGGGGTCATGATGGTGGCAGCCAGAGCCCTGGAGATACATCCACTGCCATTAGATCCACAAGACTTTGCACCCAATGGCCTGTGATTCTGCATCATTTCACATGACCGTGTTAGTCTAAAGAGCGATTTATAGAGTAGGATCTAATTTATGGGTTAATATCACACTTATGGACTTGATCTTTACTGGACTTAGATGGTTTCTTAATATACAATTACTCTTTGATATGAAGCTCTTTCTTATATGTATATGAGTGTCCTTGGATTTGTTTCTCTAGTCAACCCAGTCTAACACAATGTGATATGAGGAATATTATTAATGCTATCAGAAAAAAATCTTGGCTAAAAGTCGAACATACAAGAAAGATGTTTACTTGTGTTTTATTGATTATGTAAAGGCATTCAATTGTGTGGATCAAAAGAAAGTATGGATAACATTGAGATGAATGGGAAATCTAGACATAACATGTTCATGTGGAAAATGTATCAATAAACTGTAATATCCAAAAAAGAATGGGGCATCATGATTAGAAGAAGGCTACAGAATAATCTGCAATATGGACATGACAAAACATTGGTTGGTGAAAGTGAGGGAAACTGACAAAAATCAAGAATTACAAACTCCAATATGAATTACAACTCAATATGTAGAAAACTCAATCCTCACAACTGGTTCAATGTTGTTGTCAGATGCTATAGATTCAGTTCTGCCACAAAGAAGCCCTAGTAAAGTAGAACAAAATACTGTCCAGTCCTTCATAATGCTCTAAATTGTTCTAATGTTTGAATTCATTGCTGTAGCCACTGTGTGAATACATCATGTCTTGGACCTTACTTTTTTAACTGCCCTTTTGCTTTATCAAGCACAATGAACTTTTCCAGGGACTGGTCTCTTCTGAGAAAAAGTCTCACATACGTGAGACCAATAAGATCATTAGAAACAGATAAAAGGTTTACGTGGTCAAGGATTTTATCTAAGCATGCTGCTTTGATCTAAAATGAATACTCATGAATGCAGCAGTCAAGAATTCAAGAAACATTTTGTAAACCTGCTCCACAAGGCTTCTTTAAAGTGTGAAAGAGCAGAGATGTCATCTTTAGCAGCAACTTATACCTGACCCAAACCATGGTATTTTCAATCACATTGTATAATATGAAAGATAGGTATTGAATAAGGAATGTTGAGGAAGAATTGGTGCATTGGGATTATGGAGACAAATCATGGAAAATCCAAAAGCAAACCACTCTTTCTGCCACCTAGTCAATTCTGACCTATGTGACCCTTTGTTATATGACAGGCTAGAACTGCCTCTATCGGTTTCTGAGACTATAACTCTTTATCTGATTAGAAAGCCTCCTCTTTTTCCTTTGGATGTGAATCATGGTTTTGAACTGCTGTCCTTAATGTTAGCAGCCCATTATACAAGTGATACTCTTCTGGAAAGACCAGTCCCTAGAAAATGACGTCATGCTTGATAAAGTAGGGAGAACACTAAAAAGAGGAAGATCCTTAATGAGATGAATTGACACTGTGAGTGGCTTTAACAATGAGTTCCAATAAAACAGTCTCTGCTTCCCCCATATTGTATGCAGAGTTGCTATGATTTGAAACACACTCACCAACACCTAACGACAACATTGACTAAATCTACTCTGAGTATTTCTGATCTTGTCTGAATTGTGAGGTAGGTAGGGTCAGGCATTGTAAGTAATAGAATGAGTGAACACATGGAAATACCAGGTGCTATAAAATTTACCACCACTCAACTGTCATTATGTCATGCTGTGGTGGCTTGCATATTGCTATGATGTGGACATAATTCCAATTATGAAATATTTCAAATAAAAATAAGGTCATTGATGTATATAGGTTTTAGACTAAGAATATGCAACATAGAAGAAATACATGATCCAGATATGAGAGATCACCCACTGTAAACCTTATGAATACTGTTTGACATTGTGTGGAAAAATTAGAGTTTTAGTTTGGAAGACACTAAAAATATGACTGCTGCTTCCTCAAACTAGAGTCAATCATAGTGATGTGTATGAAATGAAACTTTCAGTACCTTAATTTGTTGGTGGGTAGAGACAAAAAATGAGAAGAAACAGCTGCAAACATCCATTAATAATCATTGGAACATAGGATGTATAAAACATGAATCTTGGAAAACTGAAACTCGTATGCAAAAAATGGGACACATCAATATCATAGACCTTAAGTAATAGAAATATATTGGTAATGGGAATTTATAGAATCAGATAATCATATTATGCCTAGAATGGTAAATTCAAGAGGAATAGTATCATATTCATTTCTACATCTACTGGGAATACAAGTTAGTGTACAATTATTCAAATTTATGCACCAAGCACTAACAACAATTAAGAATAAATTAAAGAAAGTGTTCTTTGGCTGAGCCCTGGTGGCCTCGTGGTTGTGTGCAAAACTGTGGCCCACAGGGTTGGCAGTACGAACCCAGCAGCAGCTCTCTGGGAGCAAGGCTGGGCTTTCTACTCACACCAGGGCAGTGATGCCATAAAAAAAAGAGAATAAATTAAAGAATTCTACCAACTTATGCTTTATAATATTGAGCCAATATGCAATCAAGATGCATTGGTAATTACTGGTGACTAGAATGCAGATATTAAAAACAAGCAGAAAGGACCAGGAGTTGGAAAATATGGCCATGGTGATAGAAAAAAAGCTGCAAGTCACATGATAGAACTGTGTGAGCCAATCAATTCTTCACTGAAAATACCTTATTTCAACAGCAACAACTGAGATTATACATGTGGTTCTAGCCAAATTCTATACATGGGAATCAAATTGACAAGAGATGATAGATATGTTCAAAATTATCAGTTCAAAAAAGGACAATTGCCCACTGTGGAACAGGCTGTCAATTATTTTATGCAAGTTCAAATTGATGCTGAAGAAAAATCTTTGGAAGGCAAAATGTGACCTTCAGTCTATCCCACTATGTAAATATAATGTAAATACAATAAAAAGAATGGATTGGATACACTAAACAATAATGACAAGAGTAATTGTGGAATGACATCAAGGATATAATATATGAAAAAGAAAAATATCATTAAAAAGGAGAAGAAAGGACATACCAAAATATGTGTCAGAAGAAACTCTGAATCTTCTACTGAATATGCAGTAACTAAAGTAAGTGAAAGAGCTCAATAGAAATTTTCCAAAGGCAACTAGAGAAGTCAAAGTAGTATATTATAATAAAATGCAGGAAGACCTAAAGTTAGACAATCAAATACATGCTAAAAAATTTTCAAGATGAAAGAACAGAAGAAGAAAATAGTCAAGACTCAAGTTATAATTGTGAACAATTCTATAAGCAAAATATTGGCTGATGTAGGATGCATAAAATTATAGAAAAAACAAATAGAATAAACAGAATCATTTTTAAAAAGGATTGGTTGATATTCAGTCATGTCAGGAGGCATCATAGGATCATGAACTGATGATATTGAAGGAAGAATTCCAAGCTGGCCTGAAGATATTAGTGAAAAGCAAATCTCCAGATAGATAGGTTTTTAACAGAGTGCTACAGCATTGGAAAATCAAAACTTACCCTCATTGCCATCAAGTTGATTACAAGTCATAGTGACAATATAGGACAGAGTAAAACTTCCCCTGTAATCTTCAAGGACCAAAAATAATTTTGGGATCCACAAACCTCGTTCTTCTCTCATTCTTCTGGAGGTTGTGTATTATTGACTCAGGGCTCCTTGTAGCGCTGGAAGAACTCACTAATCTGTCTCAAGACACTAGGAAGACTACTGCCAGGTCAAGTGATAAGAAGAGATACATATTTGTGCCTGTGCCAGAACAGGGTGGTCCATTAGAATGCAGAAATAATAGAACAGTATCATTAATAACACATGTAAGTAGAAATACAGATGAAGCAGAGCGTTGACTAAGAACTATCTTTCACCATATTTATTCAAGATGTATGCTGGGCAATTAATCTGAAAAGATTGCTTTAATGGGAAAAAGACATCATCAAGATAGGAGAAAAACTTATTAACAACCTGCAATATGCAGATAACACAAACATGCTATAGCCTTTAGTATAGATTACAACTCAATGTAAAGAAAAAAATTATTACAAGTGAACTGATAAACTTCATAATAAACAGGAAAGTTTGTGCTTGTCAAGAATTTCATTTTACTTGGATTCACAATCAATATGCAGTCAAGAAACCAAATGATATTTTGTTAGTCTGAGTAGATGACAGAAGCAAATCCACAGAAATTCATATGTATATAAGAGAGTTTTATATAAAGGAAAATTGTACATTTTCCTTTCAAGTCCAGTTCAAGCCCATAAGTCCGATCTTAGCCCATATGTCCAATACCAATCTATAAAGTCCTCTTCAGACTCATGAAACATACGCAATTATAATGATGAGTCAGAGGATAGAGAATCTTTGGATCCAGTGATGGTTTAAACATCTCAGCTCTGACAAGGGGCTCTACGTGGCTTCTTCAGCATCCAGGGCTGCATTAGGGTAGGTCCCTGTGGCTTCTCCTCAGGGATGTCTCACAGAGAGTCAGTCTTGACAGTAGTGAGACTCCAAAGAAGTGAACAGAGTGAGAGAGTGTCTTCCTCCTCTGAGGAGGTAATCTCAGGAAGTCCCAGGAGAAGGCCATGCCTAATCGACTATGACCCAATTGACAGACTAGACTCCACCCCTTCACTCTTAATCCTCTCAAGTCCCAAATGACACTAGATTATGTAACTACCACAGATGTATTGGAAAATCTTCTGTACAAGACTCCTTTAAAGTGTCACAAAGGAAGATAAATGTAATTTTGAACACTAACACATGTGTGAAACAGAGCATGTACAATGTACAATATGTATGTGAAAGCTATACAGTGAACAAGGAAGACCTGAGAAGAACAGATGCATGAATTAATGGTTTTGGAGAAGAACATTGAAAGCACCATAGGTTTCCAAAGAACTAACTATTTTGGTGAAATTGCAGCTAGAATACTCTTTAGAAGTGAGGATGATGAGACTTCATCTCATGCACTGTGGACATATTATCAGATGAGAGCAGGCCTTTTGCAAGGATATCATGCTTGGTAGGACAGCAAAAAAGTGATTCTCAATGAAATGGACTAAAAGAGTGGCTGCAACAATATGTTCAAATATCACAACAATTGCTAGGGTTATTTGTCCCCAGTTTTTTCATTGATGTCCTAAGGTTTTATATTTAATTGTTTGGTTTTATTGACTCTGTATATGCATTGAGGAAATATGGGTTCTGCTTCTTTTTTTTTTACAAATGAATATCTAGTTTTGCCATCACCATCTGTTAAAAAGACCAGCCTTTCCCCAGCTAATATATTTTAGTCCTTTGTGAAAGAGCCACCTAAACAAAGTTGTGTGAATTTATTGCTGTATTTCAGTTTTATTCCACTGATCTTGTACCTAGTGAACAGGAGATGGTGACTTTCTTGGGTTTATAGCAGGATGTGAAGTGTAATGCCTCCTACTTTGTTTTCCTCCAGTAGTCAATTCAGAGAGTTTATCTTTCCATATAAAGTTGGTAATTAATTTATTTTAAGTATGATTGAATCTCACTCAGATTGCATTATATTGTTTGGGCTAGTATTAATACTTTTTAAAATACTATTTCTTCCTATCCATAAGTATGAGGCATTATACCATTTATGTCAGCTTTAGTTTTCTATATTAATGTTTTGTAATTTTCTTTCAATATATAATTTATGGTTAGAATTATACATAACTATTTCATTCTTTGGGTAGCTATTGTAAATGATATTATTTTTGTGGTTGTCTATTTAGAGTTCTCTCTGTTAATATACTTGAAGCTGACTGATTTTTTAATTTGAGTTTGTACCCTAAAACTTTGCTGAATCTTTTGTTGAGTCTGAATTTTTTTATGTATGAGGTAATTTTATCTGTAAATTGGGTTAGTTTTACTTCTTCCTTGCGAATTTAAATGCCCTTTAATTGTACTTCTTATATTATTGCTGTATTACCAATAGGAGCTGTGATAAAGAGCATCCTCTAATCTGGTTCCTATTCACAAGAGAAGTGTTCAATAGATGTGTCACTCTATTGAAATTAATGTTAGTTGTTGGTTTTATATATGTATCCTTAATTATTTTTCAATAATGTCCCTACTATTCCTACTTTGTTGAGCATTTTGAACAGGAATGGGTGTTAGATTTTCTTAAATGCTTTTTCTGCAATGGTTGATATTATCATATGGTTCTTTCCCTCTGTTTTCTGTTGATTATTTTTCTAATGCCAAGCAATCTTTGCAGGCCTGGGATGAATCCTGTTTTGTCCTTGTATTAGGCTGGGTTCTCAAGAGAAAAAAAACCCAGGGGAAAATACACACACATATATGTATATATACAGTCTGTTTCAAGTATGTGGGTGTGGTGGTTATGTAACCATTTGTCAATTTGAGAAGATTAAGAGTGAAGGGGTTGAGGCTAGCCTGTCAAACTGGGCATAGTCAGTGAAGCATCTGTGTGGGCAGGGTTTTCTCCTGAGGATTCTAGGAACTCTTGTATTCTTCCTTAGAGGTAGGAGAGTCCCTCTCAGTTCACTCCCTGAAAGACATTGCAACTGACAAGACACATGGAAATATGCTAGTGCCTTGAGCTGGAGAAGCCAGCTATCACTAAGATGTTTGCAGCACCAATGGATCCACAAGACTTCCCACCCAATGGCCTGCGATCTTCTGCATTTGACATCATTGCATGTGTTCTGTGAGTCTGAAAAGGACTTTGTAGATTGGAATCAAACTTACGGCCTACTATCAGACTTATGAACTTGATTTGGATTGAGCTGGGATGTTTCCTCAATATTCAACTGCTCTTGTATATAAAGGTCTTTCTTATACACATATGAGTGTCTATAAGTTGGTTTCTCTAGTCTACCCAAGCTAAAACAATGGGTCAAATGCAAGCTGAAAGTTTCTTCTGACTCTGCAGCTGCAGAGGCTGATGAACAGGAAGCATGAGAATGAATCAGGAAGACCACACTCTTGTGCATGCGGAACTGAATGAATCTGAGTTCAGTCAAATGCCAAAGGTCTGATGATGGCTCCTGGAATTAGCAGGCAATATAACAGGATATTAACAAACTAGATGCAAGAGGCAGCAGTAGAAATGACATAACTTTCAGACACTGTAAACAGTATAACTGCTTGACTGATTCACAGAATCATGGGGTTGATCACACCATGTTAGATTGTAACATGGTAGAAGCCTGGTTTACCCAAGTTAAAACCTAATTATCACAGTCATGGTGCATTATTTTTAATATATATGATAGGATAGTATTAGTTATAAATCCCCCTTGTATTCTTTTATTTTTAAAAGTATTTTGATTGGCATATAATCCACATATCATACAATCAAATAATTTAATTAAATTAAAAAGAGTTGTGCAATCAGAATTACAATATATTTTAGAATATTTTCTACTTTGTTGTACTCATTACTATTAGCTCCCCATTTTCCCCAGTCATCCCTGCTAAACCTCCAGGAAAACATTGATTCAGCCACTGTAGTTATGTATTTATCTACGCTGGATTTCATAAACAAAAAGCATAAACAGCAACAGAAAAAACGTAAGACCTAAAAATTTCAAAAGAAGGTAGGAAATATTAAAACTTAGAACACATTTAAAAGGCCACAAGAGAGCTCTGAGAGGATGGTATCAATGAAGAATCACCCACCTAGAGTTTCCATTGTTGACTAGCAGATCCAAAGTGATGCAGCAAACTGGGAAATAGGACACAAGACCTAGACTCTCAGAATCTCAGGTATTTTTTATAGACCTCCATCTCTGATTTTTTCTAGTGGAGAGTTCACCTGAACTAGCCATGTGCCATCCTCTTCATACCATGCCCAGGGTCTTACCTTTCCCCTACCATAACAGCCTCAGTGGGGTGGCAAAAGCTAGCCTCATTACCTCCCCCTGGGACTTAAGACAGGCCAGCATGGTGAAATATCCTAACTCAGTCTAGTTCCAAGTACATGCTTTACGCCCATGCCAACACAGACCTTTGCAAGTCCTGGATACTGAAGTATGAGATAGTCCACTAAATAGCTTCATTAGTACAATCATACTTCCTCAACTCCTTGCAAGTGTGCAGCTTTCCAGATAGATAATCACTGCTATCTTGAAAGGGATCCTGTCCACCCAAAAACAGCTTGCACCTGAAGCAGACTCCAAGAAATTGCTAGATTTGTTGCTATTTTCATTTAAGAAATAAAGCCACCAAGACCTTTCTTCCACCAGAAGATACAGAACCCAGCATTTCTGGATTTCTTAGCAGTTTACCCCTCCCTGGTCTATGCAGTGGCAGATACTGGGACTCACTATCCTTAGTAGCACCACTCCCTGGTCAAAAGGCCCTTCCTCTCCCTCTCCACCTAGCACCAATATTACAATAGCCTATTTCCACCCTGGGACCACATGCAAGGAGTGGAAAGATCTAAGTGGTACAGAAATCCACAGCAAAATTGTCTTCTGTTAGAAACACAGTAACAGAAGGGCTGCACACCCCCTATATGATATTAAAGGTCAATAAGTTACTCTAGTAGATTTTATGTACTCCCAAACCTATCCTAACACCTATTAGCTCAATACCCTGCTTCCTCTACCTCAATAAGACACCATCTCTTATAACCTACAAGGCAGCATCACATCTGTTAAAATTTTCTTGTCTAACATCATAAAATGCCACACTTTACATGAAGGTTTTCTATGATTAATACTACCACTTAGCATCTACTTCCAAGCCTCTATATCCTATTCTTCCTACTCACTCTTCTCCTCACTCATCTACACACAATATGATTTCCAGTATATTTTCAATCATTGTCTCACATAAAGAGTACTGCCCCTGTATACAACCTAGAAGCCAATACATAATCACTATGCTGTGAAAACAACAGCCACCAGAAACTACCATAAAAAATCAAGAGACGCAAAAGTTATTTACTAAAGATTTCCTAAACTCAATGGAATGCGTAGAAGAAGCCCCAAATTGTCAGATAGAGAATACATTAAAATGATGATTATTATATTCACATGTCAACTTGGGGATATTATGAATGAAGGGGTGGAGTCTAGTCTGTCAATCTGGTCACAGACTGGTAATCCCTCCTTGTGGGTGTGGCCTTCTCATGAGGATTCTGGGAGTTTTTCTCTTTTTCTCCCTGGATGTGGGACACACACTTTGCTTCACATTCCTGTTGACAAGCCATATGGAGTCACACTGATGGTGGCCAGAGCATCAGAGGTGCATCCACTGACATTCAATTCATAGGACTTTCCACCCACCGGCCTGTGATCTTCCTGCATTCAGCATTATTGCCTGTGTTGCATGAGTCAAAAGAGGAATTCATGTGCTAATATCAGACTTACTGGTTAAAATAGAACTTTAGAACTTGATCTGAACTGAGATGGGATGTTTTATTGATGAAAAAATTACTTCTTGATATAAAGTTCTCTCTTATACACACGTGAATATCTCTGGATTTGCTTTTCTAGTCAACTCAGTCTAACACAGGGCTTTACAAGAGATTAGGGTATCAATCCTAAAAACAAATGAATACTGGGACTATTAGGAACCTCATATCCTAAGAAAATCCAGGTGCTAGGGAAAGACATAGGAGAAAAAAGAAACAAAGTACAAAATCTAGCCAAGAGTATGGATGAAATGAAGGCTAGATTACGTGATCTCAAAGACAACGAAACAAAGTTAAAATAAAAATTCAGCAAATGAGATCAATCATGCAATCAAGAATGCAAAATATATGAAGAAAGTATGAGGATAATGTGGAAGACCATGAAGCAAAATAATATTTGAATTTTGGAGTGCTGATCAGGAAGAAATAAATAAGTCTACAGCTAAAATGGTAAGGGAATTCATGGAAGAAATTTTCCCAATATCACAAAGAAGATGATAATCATTCAAAAAGCAGAGAGAATACAAAATACATTAACAGCCACACATATGAATGTCTCTGTATTTATTTTTGTAGTCAACCCAGTTTAATATAGGGTTTTACAAGAGATAGTCATTATCCAACTGCATTAGAACAGCTACAAAAAAACCATTCACATATAAAAATAAACAGATAAGAATAAGTCCAGACTTATCTGCAGAGACCATGCAGGAAAGAAGAAATTGGAGCAACCTATTCTGCAACTTTAAAGGCAAGAACTGCAATTCAAACATCCTTTATCCAGCAAAATTTCCATCAAATTTGAAGGAGAAATAAAAGCTTTCTCAAATATGGAAATATTTGACAATTTGTAAAAGCAAAACCAGCAACACAGAAAATACTTTTCAGTTCCTTACAGGAAGAAAACAAACAACTGCAGCACTCAAACATGAAACTAGGGTATAACACCACCTAGAAATTTACATACTGAAAACAGTAACCAAAACATAACACATCTCATGGGAAAATGGGACTAGAACATACGTCTATCCACACACACCACCTTATAAAAGGAGAAGGGAAAAATGCCAATCACAAATAGTACTGATGACAGTGATACCACAGATCTATATTCAGATTTAATTGCACTGAATGTCAAGGAACTAAACCAAATAGTCAAAAGATAATCAGTAGCAGACTGCATTAGACTAGATCCAACAGTCGGCTGCCTTCAAGAAACACATCTCAAAATCACAGACAAAAATAGATTTAGAGTCAAAAGTTGGCGAAAAATTTACCAAGCTAATGGCAGCAAAAAAAAATAGGAAAAATGACAATAGTGATTTATGACAAAATAGATCTCAAGGTACACAATTCAATGAGAGACAAGAATGGACATTATCACCTCTCCCCACCAGAAAAATTTACTTTAGAGGACAGCATTGAAGCTCAGGGGAGAGGGACATGTCTGACGAGAGCACATGGGAGGAAATGAAGAAGGAGGAAGAAAGAGTGGAAGGCATCCTGACCCACCAAGCCTTAATGACGATCTGCCCATTCAGATCAGACAAAGCACGGAGAAGACCAGAGGGTCAGCTCTAAGGTGAGGTATGATGTCCCTTCCTGACCCAAGGCCCTATGGGGGACAACACAGTGTTGGTACTAAAGACAGTCTGACCCTACCACACAGACTAAAGCATTGGAGGAAGCAGAGCATGGAGGTCTTGAGGGAGTGCCAAGGATAGACTTGGGGGCCAGGGTGTGGAACCGCATCAGACTAGAACGGAGGTCATTCCCAGAGTTCAACAAACAGACCTTGAGCCATTTACAGGTTTTCCTTTATTATTATTATTATTATTAATATATCCTTTCTGGACATATTTTCTTGCTCTAGTCATCATTTCGTTTTCCTTTGTCACATTGTCTTGTTATGTCTCGATTTTTGGTACATATCATTATCTCTGCAGGTCTATCTATATAAGAAAGGCTGGATGATGAATCTACAGGAGAAAACCATTGGACCAATAGTTCCAGGGAGATATGGGAGAAGGGAAGGTGGGTGGCAGGAGGTTGTGTTAACCATCCCAGGAACAAGGGAAGAGTAAGTGGTCCCAAATCAGTGGCAAGGAGGGTGTGATAGGCCTAGTAGAGATTGATCAAGGGTATTATAACTGAGAGAAACTACTGAAACCAAATGAGGGCTGAGTATGACAGTGGGACAAGACAGGGAAGTAAAAGGACATAGAGGAAAGAACTAGGAGGCAAAGGGCATTTATAGAGGTCTAAATACAGGCATGCACATAGCAAGTATGTTTATATATGATGGGGAAATAAATTTATGTGCACATATTTATAGGTTCAGTATTAAGACAGCAGATGGACATTGGGCCTTCACTCAAGTACTTCCTCAGGACAAGATCTCTTTGCTATATTAAATTGGCAGGCCATGGTGCTCACCTTCCTGACATGATTGCTGAAGACAAAAGTGTGCATACACACTTGTGTTGAAGAAAGCTGATGATGCCCGGCTATCAAAAGATATAGTGCCTGGGATCTTCAAGGTAAACAAGTGACCATCTAGCTCATAAGCAAAAAAGCCCACATGTAAGAAGCACACCAGCTGTGTGACCATGGGGTGTCAACGGAATTAGGAATCATGCATCAAAGAACATAAAATCATATCATTGTGTGCCCACCTTGGCGTTGGGATTGCTGAAGACAAATATATGCATAAGAAAATGTGGTGAAGAAAGCTGATGGTGCCCAGCTATCGAAAGGTTTATTGTCTGGGGTCTTAAAGGTTTAGAGATAAGCAAGCAACCATCTATCTCAGAAGCAACAAAGCCCACATGGAAGAAGCACACCAGCCTGTGTAAATATGATGTGTCAAAGGGATCAAGTATCAGGCATCAATACTAAATACAATAACTAAAAAAATTATTATTATAAATGAAGGTGAGTACAGGTTGGGGACCCAGAGTCTATCTGTAGGTGACAGACTTCCCCTTACAGAAGGGTCACAAGGTGGAGACAAACCTGTTAAGGTGAAGTGTATGTAGCATTGTAGATGTATACACCTTTCCTCAAGTTCTTCAAGGCTTCCTCCTTCCCACTATCCTGATTCCAATTCTATCCTACAAATCAGGCAAGACCAGAAGATGTACACGGGTACAGACTGGAGCCAGAAACATAGGGAATCCAGGACAGATGATCCTTTCAGGACCAGTGGTGAAAGTGGCAATATCAGGCATGTGAAAGGAAGGTGGGGTAGATAGGGGGGACCAATTATAAGGATCTACATATAATCTCTTCTCTTGGGTATGGACAACAGGGAAGTGGGTGAAGGGAGACCTCAGACAGTATAAGATATGACAAAGTAATAATTGTTTTTAAATTATCAAGGACTGCCTGAGCCCTGGTGGCATAGTGGTTGTGCGTGGGACTGTGGCCCACTGGGTTGGAGGTTCAAATTCAACTGCAAGGTTGGGCCTCTTACTCCCACCACCAGAGAGCAGTGATGCCCCCAAAACAAAACAAAAAGTCATCAAGGTTTTATGACATAGGGTGAGGTGGGGGGGGGAATAATGAGGAGTTGATGTCAAGGATTAAATAGAAAGCAAATGTTAAGAGAATGATACATCAATGGATGTGATAAGAGTTGCATATGCCACCAATAAAATGATTTTTTAAAGTATGAGAGTTATATAATGCTCAAGGGATTAATAATCTGAGAACTCATAACCACATTAAACATGTGAGCTGAACAAAAGACCTGTAAAATTCATCAACCAAGTCCTCAAATAAATAAAAAGATAAATCACCAGATCAATAATTATAATAGACGACTTCATTACACCACCATCAGTAAAAGATAGATAGATAGGTAAGAAAATCAACAAAGAAATGGACGAGCAGACAGCATGATCGAACAACTCGCCTTCTTAGATATTTACAAAGCACTCAACCCCCCCCACCACATTCTTCTCTAATGCATATAGTAGCAAAAGCAGCTATCAGAGGTCACTTTATAGGAATAAATCCACACATGAAAAAGAGGATCAATGCATGGCCAGAACCTCCAACAATTAAGACAGAGTGAAGAACATAATCATTTCAACGGCAAAAGAATAAAACTCATAAAAATTAGAGCATAAATAAATGAACTGGAACACAGAAAAATTGGAAATAATCAAAAAATGAAAATTTGGTTCCTTGAAAGGATCAAAAAAATCTACAAATCACTACCAAATGAAACAGAAGAAAAGGAGTAGAGGTCAGTATATCGAATTAGGGATGAAACAAGGGAAGTCACAACGGATCCTATTGGAATAAAATGATTATCTTATACTGTGAAAACTGTATTCCAACAAATTCAATAATTTGGATGACATGGGCAAATATCTAAACATATTCTCTCCACAAATTAACACATACAATACACAACAAAATAGCACATTAAGAACTTGAACAGAACCATAGCAAAAAAAAAAAAAGAAATAGAAAATCTCAAGAACTCCTAACTATAAAAGCCTGGCTCAGATGGTTTCACAGGAGAATTCTACCAAAGAAAAAACATGACACCAACCCTACATAAACTCTTCTAGAACATATAAAAGGACAAAAAACTTCTCATCTCATTATGCGAAGCCAGCATAACCTTCATATTAAATGCAGTCAAACCCCATCACAAGAACAAAGAATTATAGGTTAGTGTCTCTCATAAAGAGAGATGCAAAATTCTCAATGAAATCCTGGCCAATAAAATCCAATAGCATATCAAAAAATAAGACATCATGACCAAGTAGGAATCATACCAGGGATGCACGGATGGTTCAACATTAGAAAAACAAAAAATGTAATTCACCACCTCAACAAGAACCATATGATCATATCAATAAGTATTTGACAATATCCAACACACATTCCTCATAAAGGCTCTCAAGAATATAGTATTAGAAAGCAAAATTCTCAATACACTAAAGGTTTTACATGAAAAAACAATAACCAGAATTGCAATCAGTTGAGAAAAGCTAAAACCATATTCACTGAATAAGAGATCCCGATAAGCATGTCCCTTATCCCCACATTTGTTCAATATTGTTCTGGAAGTCCTAGGCAGTATCACAAGACAATGACTAGAAATCAAGAGTAACCATTGGGTAAGGTAGATGTGACACTTTCATTATTTGCAGATGATGTGATTTCATATATTGAGAATCCTAAGATACTGTGTTAGTGTGGGTAGACTAGAGAAACAAATTGATTGATAGTAATCTGTGTATAAGAAAGAGCTTTATATACAAGAGCAGCTGAATATGGAGAAAATATCCCAGCTCAGTCCAGATCAAGTCCATAAATCCTATATTAACCAATATATCTGATACCAATCTATGAAGTCTTCTTCAGACTCACAAAACACATGCAATGATGACAAATGTAGGAAGATCACAGGCTAGTGGGTGGTAAGTCTTGTGAATACAGAGGCATTGTAAGTATCTCAGTGCTGGAAGGGGTCTGCACATGGCTTCTCCAGTTCAAGAGGTCTGGCTCAGACAGCCTCTCACCACGTGTCTTCCTTATAAGGATGTCTTGCGGGACCTGCACATAGAGAGTGTATGATTCCTGCCTCCAAGGAGAAAAGCTCCTAGAAGCTCCTAGAATTTTCAGAAGAATATCATGCCCACACAGGGGCTTCATTGACTATATCCTGATTGACAGACTAGACTCCACTTCTTCATTCCGAATCCTCAAATTGACACGAGGTTATGTAATTGCCACAGCTGTCCACAATAGGTTGCTTGAACAGTAGTTAATAGAGTTGTAGAATACAAGATTAACAAGTAGAAATCAATTGGATTCCTATATACCAGTGATGGAATATCAAAAAAGATATCAAGGAAACAATACCATTCATGATAGCCACTCAAAAGCTGAAATACATAGCAACAAACCTAAGGGGGTGGGGTGGTGATAAAACCTGTACAATGAAAACTACCAAACAGTACTGAAAAAAAACCCTTAAGGAATCTATACAAATGAAATATCCCACATTCTTGGAGCAGAAGACTCAATATTGTGAAAATGTCACTACTACCTAAAGCAATCTACAAATTTAATGCAATCCTTACACAAATTCCAGTATCACTCTTTAAAGAAATGAAAAAAACTGATGACCAACTTCATATAGAAATGGAATAAACCAGGATACGCAAAAAACACCTCAAAAAAAAAAAAGAACACAGTCAAAGGAAATATATTTGGACTACTGGATCAGGCCAGAAAACCCAGAATAAAAAAGAACTGATACAGAAAACTTATTTTTTTTTCAAAAAGGCCCAAGGCACATTAAATGGGAAGCAGATGCCATCTTCAATAGGTGGTGCTTGATATACTGGATACTAAATGCAGAAGAATGAAACAAGATAAGAAAAAAAGAGAATGAAACAAGACTTATATCTTCCTCCATACACAATAACAAACTCAAGGTAAACCACCAACCCAAATATAAAATCCAAAGCTATCAGGATCATCAGTGAAATACTTGGAACAGCTCTAAGGGCCCTGGTATATGGAATACGTGGGCTATCAAAGATAACAATGGAAACACACAGAGTGGTAGACAAAATAGGTGAGGACATATTAAAAGCAAAACATTGTGTACATCAAAAGACCTAATTAAAAGGGTAAAATTTGAGTCCACAGACTAGGGGAAAATATTTGTTAACAACGTAATAGACAAATGACTAATAGAGCTAATTATTAAATTATTTTACAAGCCTTCAATAAGAAAAAATGAATAACCCCTTGAGAGGGTTGGCAAAGGACCTGAACAGATGATTCACAAAGCATCACTTGAATGGCTAATAAACACATAAGGAAATGCTACCCTTAACTAGCCATCGAGGAAATTCAAGTCAGAATAACCATGAGATATATCTAATACCCCATACCTGTAGTACAATTTAAAAATAAAACTGAGAACAGCATATGTTGAAGAGGGGGTGGTGTTATCTGAACTCTTATTCACTGCTTGTGGGCTTGTAAATACCTGCAGCCACTGTGGAAGGTGATATGGTGTGGTAGTCCGGGTAGACTAGAGAAACAAATTTCAACTAGAGAAACAAATGGATATAAGGAAAAGGTTTATACACAAGAGGAACAAGACATTAAGAAAACATCCCACTTCAGTCCAGTTCAAAGTCATAAGTCCGATATTAACCCATATGCCTGAAATCAGTCTATAAAATCTCCTTCCGACTCACAATGTCACAGGTCAGTGGGTGCAGAATCCCGGTGCTAGCAGGGATCTCCACATGGCTCCTCGCTTCCAGGGCTCAGGGTCCATTAACAACATCCTGTGGGGGCAGAAGCAACTCATCACTGGCAGAGGTCTCCATGTGGCCGCCCCAGCTTCAGAGGTCTGGATCCATCAGTGCAAAAGCCGTGTGGTCTCTCCACTGGCTCCTCCAGCTTCTCAGACGCTGCCATCTTGCCTTGTCTGTGATTCACTGTCTCTGAAACTCCCAACAACTAGGGAGATAATTTCTCATCTGCATGAGGGAAATATCGTGAGATTTCCCAGAAGCCTCAGGAGAACGTCTTGCCCACACAGAGGCCTCATTGGCTACTCAATGGCTATCTCCAGATTAGCAGGCTAGACTCCACTCCTACATCTCAATCATAAAATTGACATAAGCACATGACTGCCACATATGGCGATAACTAATATAAATGGCAACTGACATACCATATGATCCAGCAGGACCATTACTGAATATATACCCCCCCAATAAGAAACAGATTACAAACAGATGTTTTCCCCCATGCTCACTGCCACACTATTCACAATGGCAAGAAGGTGCAAACAGCCTAAATTCCCATCAGTAGTTGATTGGATTAAAAATATGGCATATACATTCAATAGAATACTTACTCATTCCCTTCCAAAACAGCAATGAACCTATGAGACACCTCACACGATGGAGAGGTCTAGAAAACATTATGCTGAGTGAAAGTAGTTGGCGACAAAAGGACAAATACGGTATGAGATGATTGCTGTAGGAATAAACAGCAGAAAGGGCACAAACTCAGGTTTATAGGGAATCTAGCCTGCTGTCCCAGGGCCCAGAGAGTCTGGTAGAGAGTTTGACCTTGAACCATACACTATCTGTTCTAAGTAATTATTTTGAAATTCATTTGTCCAGAGGGCACCTCACGTCAGCCGGGATCAACTTGTCAAGGGAGGGTAAGGAGATGTCTACAGAGTAGCTGGCATGCTGAAGCATTCCACCCTGCCCAAACAGGTAGAAATCCATACCAGAAGGATGAGAGATACTGATGAGAAAAAACAACACAACAGAGGGAAAAGGGAGCAAACGTGTCTAGGGCAATGCAAATGCATGTTTATTAGTAGGATAAGAAGAAGGAGTGATTTCCAGTTTGGGGGAAGAATAACTGAAAATACTTTTAGGGACATTAAGGATAAGTGTCTTTGGTGGTTAGTACCAAGTGGGCCACTTTGATCTGGGCTTTTTGTTGTATTCTTGGGACCCAGGCTGGGTGCCTTGTAGCACTGAAGCACTGAATCCTGAATTTTCAAGGTTCAAAGCATGCTTCAGGTGTTGCATCAGGAGTTTCCACGTGGGAGCTCCACTGAGTGATGTAGACTGTACCTAAGACAGACTTGGAATTTGAGGACCTAAGTAGGAAAATACATAGTGTCTGAGGAAGCAGAAGACAGCTGTATTAGAGGAACTGTCAGTAGGCAAACAAACAAGGTGTTTCTATATAAATGCCCTATATGCTGGATTAACATAGGTATTATGCCATCAAACGTGTAACAGATATTTTGTTTTATTTTGTTTTTGTTGGTCCACAAAAGGGTATATCTCAGAGATGTCATGTCATTGGTATTCACCCTCTTGAAATTGTGTTATATATTTTTCTGCTCTTCAGTAAATGAAGCCCAGAATTTATGAACCTATTAGCAAATGGAATAAAGGTTGACAGTTGGTTTGTTTTGAGGGGGGTTTACTTCAATACTAGAGTATTGAAGGGAGGCATTGTCAAGGATACCAGGGACAAAAAGTATGTTTGTGAAATCAGTTTTACAATGCTGACTGTTGTGAGTGAACTCTGGAGTTATATGACATATGTTTTAGCACCCAATTACTGATACATGAAAAGAAAAGATCCAGAAATGGGATTTTATCTCACACTAAATGCTAGTTCCAACTTTAGAAGAATTAGTTCTCACATCCCTTCCCTGCTTGATAATCGCATTTAGAGAGGGGGCACAGAAAATATGGGTGCAATTGCAAAATGTGGCGAAGAAATTACATCATGGCTGACTATCAGATAAAGTACCATCTGGGGTGTTAATGGCTTATCTCCAAACAAACATCTATCTAAGTGAGATGTCAACTAAGCCCACATGGAAAAAGCACACCATCATCAGTTACCAAAGAATTGTAATCCATATAATCCTAAATCAAAGAAAGGATTGGTATCAGAACCTAAATTATGGGACTCCGATGTGTAGAAGGTGATGATGACAGTGGAAATCCAACATTCATTTGTGAAACTATATAGAAAATAGGCCTCCAGAGAACCACACCTATCTAAAATTGAGGGATGAGAGGAAATTGGTCACTAAACAGTTCTTGGGAGAAATGAGTATAGAAGATCAAAGATCCCCCTATGATGCAGCCTAGACCTGATCTTGTTTCCAAAATTTTATGCATTTTTGGGCTTGTGTTGCTTTTTGCTTGTTCATGAGGGTGTGTCTCACAGGTGTTATGTCATTGGAGGTAAATGTCTTGAAGTTGTCATGCTTTTCTTTTCTTTGGCTGATGAAGTTGTCAAGGATTTTATCTTGCTTGGATTTACAATCAATGCTCATTGTGGCAGTCATGTACTTATGTTAATTTTATGATTGAAATGTAGGGGTGGAGTCTAGCCTGTTAATCTGGAGATAGCCATTGAGTAGCCAATGAGGCCTCTATGTGGGCATGGCTTTCTCCTAAGACTTCTGGGAAATCTCACAATATTTCCCTCATGAAGATGAGAAGCTATCTTCCCCAGTTGTTGGGAGTTAGTCTCAGAGATGATTAGTCACAGACAAGACAAGATGGCAGCATCTGAAGAGCTGGAGGAGCTGGCGGAGAGACCACATGGCTTTGCCCTGATGGAGCCAGACCTCTGAAGCTGGGGCGGCCACATGGTGACCTCTGCCAGCGATGAGTTGCTTCTGTTGTTGATGGGCCCTGAGCCCTGGAAGTGAGGATCCATGTGGAGACCCCAGTGCCGGGATTCTGCACTCACTGACCTGTGACTTCATGAGGTGGAAGGAGACTATATAGACTGATTTCGGGCATGTGGGTTAATATCGGACTTGTGACTTTGATCTGGACTGGGCTAAAGGTGCTGTTCCTTTTGTATATAAACCTTTTCCTTATACCCATTTGCGTGTCTATGAAATTTGTTCCTCTAGTCTGCCAGGACCATCACTTTCATGGAAGCACTAGTTAAACAATGAAACAATGTCTTGCATTAGGCAAATTAGCTACACAAGACCTCCTTAGAGTACTGAAAATCAAGGATGTTACTTTGAGGAGTATGGTGCTCTTGACCCAATCCATGATACTTCCAATTGCTTATTTGCACAGTGAAAGTTGGACTCTGAAGGATGACCTAACAAGTACTGAAGAACTTAAATTGTGATTCTGGAGAAGGATATTGAAAGTACAACATACTGTGAAAACATGTTATAGGCATATGGATAATAAGATTCTTTGAACACATATGGATAATATGATATTTTTGTATGCTGATGGATAATACAATAGTATGATACTTCAGGACAGAACTTGAAATACTTTTGTGATGAGTAGAATGTTAATTTTCTTCATTTTATTTGCCAAAACCAGTCTATGTCTGCTTACTAATGTCTAGATCATCAGTTTTCAAATGTTTCATTACATTTCTTTGACAGATTCAAATTTTCTTGATACATACTTTATTTCTCCGATGTCCTTTTTAATGGATGCTTGCACCTGTTTCTCATTTTGAATATTAACAAATGAATATACAGCTCTATTTATATTTTGAAAGCCTTCCAACCTTAGAGACTAATACTCAAGCACTGTATTAGAAACAATCCACTGCTACCTATAATTTTTCACCAGCTAATTGTTTTCAGATTTTGCATTGCCAGGTCCTTCTTCCGTGTCTGTCTCAGTCGGGAAGCTCTGCTGAAAATTCCCTATATCATGGGGGGCCATGGTGGTCAGAGAAATCATACTTTAGATTCTGTTCTTTAGACTCCTCAACTTATTTGGCCCTTCCCCTTTTCTGAAAAAATTTTTTTTTACTTAATGCCCTTTTGGAAATTAAACAGTAGTAGTGTGACTCTATAATTCTGGATAAAATATATGTTTTTGCACTGTTTCCTGGATGACTTCAGTGCCCCGCAGCAGACAGTATCACCCATTTTGGGAAACACTGTTCCAAAGTCAGTTCCAAAATATCTTAGGTATAAATATCTTGGTTCTATCATTCTCATTCCTCCTTCAGTCAGGTGATGGAAAGCATGAAGTGTAAGGGACATCTGTCAAAATGTTTATTTATAATCTAAATTCAGGACATATCATAGAGAAGCTTCTTTTTAGCTCTGAATGCTTTTCCTTGATTGATTGTGACTCAACTGCATTCTAGAATATATTCTTTATTTAAGATCATCTGGTTTGATCACACATGAACCCCTAATAGCAGCATCTAGAATAGGGTTTTGCCATCAAATGGGCAGATAAATTTATCCATCCAAAGTAGAATAAAAGTTCTCACTTTGGTCCATTCCCAAAAGCAATTTATATTTTCTCAGCTTTCCAGGATTCTTCAAGTAGGTAAAGAATGTGAGGCAGATTTATTTGCAAGAAATGCATCATTTAAATGAAGACATTTGAAATGCTAATTGGAAGGAAATTGGGGAAAAACTGTCTTTAAGTGGAAAATACTCAGAAGTTATGTTGAGACACACTGAGATTCAATTATTTTCTCTAGTTCTAATAGCTATATGTTTATAATGTTTACTTGCATAACAATGGCTTTTAGATATATTTTCTCATCTTCTCTTCAAACTACTACCTTGAAACACATTCCAATTTATTTCTGTATGCTGTTGTTATGTGCCATGCAGTTGGTTGCAACTCATGCAATTGGTCACAACTCATGTGGTTGGTTGCAACAGCTTTACTTTTCAGTAATGAGGCAGTGTGCAAAAGATTTACTGAATGTAATGTGTCATTTGACCTCTTGACTACTTGTCCCTGGAAGATTGAATATGGGTCCAATCAAGATGAAATCCATGATATTTCAATGCATTCTCTGTTTGCCACGATATTATCTATTACTCCAATTGTGCAGATTTTGGCTTTGTTTATGTTGAATTGTAATCTGTACTGAAAGATGCAATCCTTGATCTTCAACAGGAAGCCCGATTTAGCAAGCAAGGTTGTGTTATTTGCATATTGAAGATTGTTAATAAACCTTCTTACACTCCTGTCACCGTACTTCTTCATATAGTTCAGCTACTCATTTTCTGAGCAAGCAGTCTAACAAAAAGGACTGTTTGACAGTCCATCATATCAGGAAGTAGCATATGATCAAGAACCAATAACATTGGAGGAGGAACAAACTGCATTGATAGTGTTATCCAAAACAAGGCTTTAGGAATTGATGCAATACCAACTGAAATGTTATAATAAGCTAATGAATCAGTGGAAGCATTTATTTATCTATACCAGGAAATTTGAAATTAAGATGTTAGGCCAATTTTACTTATTCCAAACAAAAGTGACCCAAAGAATGCTATAAAACTAAAAAGCAATATCAACTATAAAACAATTCCATTGATATCACATGCAAGTAAACTTTTGCTCAAGGCCATCCAATAAAGGTTGTAGCAGTACATTGGGGGGGGGAGTTGCTAAAGGTCCAGGTCTGATTCAGAAGAGAATGTGGAACAGATCTTGACGGAAAGAAGAAAAAATACTAGAAAGATATGTGCTTATATTTTATTCACTATTTCAAGGTATACAAATGTGTGGATCATAATGAAATATGGATGCCATTGAGAAGAATGGCAATTCCAGAATCCTTGATAGTGCTTCTGAAGAACTATATATGGATCAAGAGAATATGCATGGATCAGCAGAATAAAGGAATGCTGCATTATTTAAAATCAGGAAATATTTGTGTCAGGGTTATATTCTTACCATACTTATTTAATCTATATGCTGAGCAAATCATCAAAGTGGAGTATATGAAGAAAATATGGCATCAGGATTGGAATAAGACTTATTAACAACCTGAGATATGCAGATGACACAACTTTGCTAGATGAAAAGCAGAAGGTCCTTTGGTGATGAAGATCAAGAATTGCAACTTTCAGTATGGATTACAATTCATGTAAAGAATACCAAAATTCTCACAACGAGATCAGCAGTAACATTATGGTAAGTGGAGAAAGTATTTAATTTGTCAAGGATTTTGTCTTGTTTGGATTCGCAATCAATGCTCATGAAAGAAGCAGTCAAAAGATCATTGACTTGTACATGGCATTGCATAATTCTTTTGGAAAAGACCAGTATCGATAATTTAAAAGTAAGCATGGTATGTTTAGTACGATGGTGCTCCTGACTCAATTCATGGTATTTTCAATGGCCTCGTATGCATATTAAAGTTAAACTTTGATTATTCAAAGAAGAATCTATGCATTTGAATCTATGAAGAATAATCTATGCATTTGAATGGTGGTGCAGGTGAAGAATATTGAAAGTATCTTGGATTACCAAATGACAAATCTGTCTGTCTTGGGAAAAGTATGACCAGAATGCTCCTTAGAGGGAACGATGGTGAAACTTCCCCTTACAGACTTTGGACTTGTCAGAAGAGACCAGTCCCTGGAGAAGGGCATCATGCTTGGTAAAATGGAGGGACAATGAAAGAGAGAAAAGTTCTCAATGAGATGGATTTAATCAGTGACTGAAACAATTAGCTCAAGCATAGGAACAGTTTTTAAGATGGCACAAAATTGGGTAGTGTTTTGTTTTGTTTACATAAGGTTGCTATGCGTAGGAATGAACCCAGTGGCACCTCACAATAACCACAAAACAAACTGAATAATATGATGAAAGTATAGAACCCCAAAGCACACATTTCCTGATGTTAAACCTTGCAGCATGCCTTTGCTTTATTTGCACAACTGCCTCTTGATTCATGTACAGGCTGGACATGAGCATAATGAAATGTTCTTAAATTCTTTTTCATCACAAGGTTTACGATCCACACAATCAAATTCCTTGATGTAGTCAAGAAAATACAATTGAGCATCTCTTTAGCATACTTTGTTTTCTGCCAAGATCCATCTGACATAAGCAATGATATCCTTTGTTCCATTCCCTCTTCTGAATCTGGCCTGAACCACTGGCAGCTCCCTGTCAATGTACTTCTGCAAGCATTTTTGGACGATCACAAGCACAATGCTCTTGTATGTGAAATTAATGATATTATTCTATAGTTTATATATTCTATTTGATCACCTTTTTTGGAATGAGTAGAAATATTAATTTCTTCCTGTCTTCCAAATATCCTGGAGTAAAATGTATCCTGTAGTACTTCATCAGCTTGTTGAAATAATTTGCTTAGTATTCCATCAATTATTGCAGTATTGATTTTGGCTAATTCTGTCAGTGTAACTTCAACTTTTTCTTTCATTTCCATTTTCTCTTGGAGCTTCTTGCATTATTCAATATGTAACCCATGGAAACTTTCAATATTGCAACTTTATTCTTTAAATTTTTCTTGAGTTTAGATATGCTGAGGAAGAATACATGGAGTCACTGTACCAAAGAGAACACATAAATATTCATCCATTTAGAGAGGTAAGCTATGAAGAAGTTCAAGTGTGTCTTTGGAGCTGTCCTTTGAAACTTTTTATTTGGCTCTTTTACTTCATCAGCTTTTCTATTTGCTTAGCTATTCTACAATAGGAGTAAGTTTCACAGTCTCTTCTGACATCCATTTCTATCTTTTATTTATTTCTTATATTTTAATCACACTTTGCTTTCACTATATTATCCCACATCTCATTAGACCTTCTGTCATTAGTGTTTAATGTGCCAAATCTGTCCTTGAGATGTTCTTAAAATTCAGGTGTTATACAATTAAGGTTGCCTTTTGGCTTTCATGTACTTATTTTAATTTTTCTAGTTTCAACATGAACTTGGCCTCATTTTAGCTGTTTATACTGAATTTCTCCATCTTCTTTTCCCATAGATGGAGTCAATTTTATTTCTGTGTACTCACTGCCATTTGTGTTGGAATATAAGAGTAATTGCTATGAAGAAATCATTGATCTAGTAAAATTCTCCCATGTGATTTCCAGTTTGAGTTATATCAGCAAGACCTCATCTTTCAAGTACTGTTCTTTCTTCATTGTTTCCAACATTTGCATTTCAATATCTAATAATTATCAATATATGTTGAGTGCATGATTTATTGATTTTAGACTAAAGTTATTTGGAGAATTCTTTCATTTCTGCATCATTGACTTTAATGATTGTTGTACAAATATTCACGTATACTATATTTTAAATATTTTCATACTCACTAGTATTCAATAGAATTTCTGATACTTTATAATAAATCAGCATTTATTTGTTGACCAAGTAGCATAAACATGGACAGGGTAGAACTCCAATCCAGGTCTCCTGATGTTCAGTCATGTTACCATTCCTTCTGCCACTGACTGATTGGTAATAGTAGAAGCAACAGTGATAGTTATGGTTGACTTACTATGTACCAGATAGAATATCTTATCTCATCCCTAGAGTATATATTCATGCCTAGAACTTCATAGGTGATCACTCTGCCTGGAACACTTATCTCCATTGGTCTTGCTTCTCTTCTACTCATTCTGTAAGCACATTTCAGAAACTTTCCTCCAAGATGTTTTCCCTAATTCCACCTATGTATAGTTAAATTGGAGCTTTTCACACACCTATGTCCTAGAACTTATTCCACCATATTGCCATTTGTTTACTAATCTGTGTTACTCACTTACATCAGGAACTCCTTGAGACATGCCTTATCTATCTCACAAAGCCCACTTTATGTTATCAGTAAACACTTGGTACATGAATAAATTATTGAAAATTTAATACAGCCTACATAGTCACCCTTTGAGAAAAGTAACAAAAATCAAAACCAAACAATAATCCAAACCCACTGCTGTTAAGTTCATTCCAACTCATAGTGACTCTGTGGGACAATGTAGAATTTCCCCACAGCGTTTTCAATGCTGTGCCTTTTATGGAAACAAATTTCCTCCTCTTTCTCCTGAAAAATGGTTGGTAAGTCCACTGGCCTTTTGGTTAAGAGCTGAAGACAGTTATTTATGTAGATTATTTTATTGTTCATTGCATATTGCAGATTTGTTAAATAAACAGATACTCAGTTTCCTCATTTTCTCACCTTACTGCATTCAGATTATGTAGGTCTTGAGTATGAACAAGTATTTACCTAGCTACTAAGTCTTCCAGGTGATTCTGATGCAAGAGTTTCTTGGGATATACATTGTGAACCACTGAAATATGGTGTATGTGTGAATGGTACTGCTCATAGAAGTGCCACTGATAGTCTGTTGGGCCTGCGTAGATGATGACTAGACTCAGTGGCAACCATGTCCTGTGGTGGAGTTCCCAAAGTGAATCTTAAAGGAAAATCTATGAGACTCTTAAAAAGTCTTACCTGGTCACTGCCCTCAAGTAAGAATATCTGTGAGATAAATGGGTGACATGGAAATATTTCCTCAACTATGCACTTTAGTTGTTCATCTGTAAAACTGAGACCTATTGGCCTTTCTACCTTTTTTTTTAAAAATGAAAATAATCAAATTTATTCAAAAAAAGCAAAATCTGTATAAGGTAAACACAATCACAAAAGATATGTGATTTAATTTTTTTAATTATGGCAATATGTTTGGAAATATCTCATTTCAAGGACAAAGTTTTTTTTTTAATTTTTTAAAAATTTTATTGGGGGCTCTTAGCTACTACAACATTCAGTACATAATTTGTATCAAACACATTTGCACATATGTTTCCACATACATTTCCCAACATTTTCCACTTGAGCCCTTGATACAAGCTCCTCCTTAAAAAAACAAACAAACAAAAAAAAACCTCCCCTTTCCCCTCCCCGCTCCTTTTTTAAATGAATCATTTTATTGGGGGGCCCATACAACTCCCATCACAATCCCTAACAACATCAGTTGTTTGCAGGCCACTTTTACACACCCATTACCATCATCACTCTCAAAACATTCTCCCTCCCTCCAGGCCCCCATTATCAGCTCCCTATATTACCCTTCCTCCCCCCCCTTTCCCTTGAACCCTTAGTAATTTAAAAATTATTTTTTCATCCTGTACACTGTACAATGTGTCCCAACACTCACTTCCCTGTTGTCTGTGCCCCAGAGAGGAGGCTACGTGTAGATCCCTGAAGTTGGTTCTCCCTTTCTATTCCTCCATACCTCCACCCTCCTGGTATTACCACTCCTATTACTAGTCTTGATGGATCATCTATCCTAAGTTTCCCATGTTTTCAACTTCACTGTACATCTCCTGGTCTAGCTGGATTTATGTGGTAGAATTGGGGTCATGATAGTGGGTGGGAGGCAGCATGGGAACTAGAGGAAGGTTGCATATTTCATAGCTCCTACCCTGTATCTTATTTGACTCATCTCCTCCTTGTAACCCCTCTGCAAAAGGATGTCACCTCACCTATTGATGGATTTTGGGTCCCCAATCTGTACTCCCCTTCATTAATAATAATATAGTTTTTGCTCATTGATGCCTGACACCGGATCCCTTCACCACCTCATGATCACACAGGCTGGTGTGCTTCTTCCGTGTGGGCTTTATTGCTTCTGAGTTGAATGACCGCTTGTTTTCTCAAACCTTTAAGTCCCCACATGCTATATCTTTTGGTATCCAGGCACCAACAGCTTTCTTCACCACATTTGCTTATGCACACATTTGTCCTCAGAGATCATAAAGTGAGCATGCAAAGTTGTGCTTTTGAGTTCTTGAAGCCTGATATCTCATCCCTTTGACACCTCATGATTGCACATGCTAGTGTCCTTCTTCCATGTGGGCTTTGCTGCTTCTGAGGTAGATGGCTGCTTGTTTACTTTCAAGCCTTTAAGTCCCCAGACGTTCCATCTTTTGATAGCCGGGCACCATCAGCTTCTTTACCACCTTTGCTTATGCACACATTTGTCTTCAGTGATCATGTCAGAAAGGTGAGCATCTTGAAATGCCAATTTAATAGAACAATGTGTTCTTGAACCGAGGAGATACTTGAGTGGAAGTCCAATGCCCATCTGATGTCCTACTACTAACCCTATAAATATACACATTAATCTCTTTCCCCATCCTCACTTATAAATATATGCCCCTATGTACAAACCTGTATTTGAACCTCTATAAATGTTCATTATCCCCCAGTTCCTTCCTCTATTTCAATTTGCTTCCCTCATGTCCCACTATCATGCTCTCTCTCCATTTGGGTTTCAGTATTTTTTCTCTGTTACATTAGTCTTAATGAGTCCTTATTGGCCTTCTCTCACCCACCTTGTCCCTGCATTTATATCAATTGTTATGCCCTATTTCCTGGGCTGGTCAACATCACCACCTTTCCCCCTCCTCCTCCTCTTCAATGTCCCCTACCCTGGCGATACCAGAATTATCATTTTCGCCTCCAACCTCTTTGTCCAGTCTATCTTGTCTAGATAGACCTGTAGAGGTAGCAATATGTACAAGAAAGGTCTCCTAAAATGGAGCAACTTAAGCAAATAAAACAATGATAACAACAGCAAGAAACCCCCTCAATGTACTATACAATATGTAAGAGAATAATAACAATAATAGCAATGTAAGAACCTGTATAAAGTCCAAGGCCTGTTGTTGACCTCCTAGAGTGAACCCTGGTTGAGTTGGATGGGGTGCCAATACCCTGGCCCCAAAGTATATCCTTATCACTCCATCTGTGACTCTATGCTCTGTTGCACATTCTTAGTGCTTTGCATTGGTGTGGTTGTGTCCAACAGGGTAGAATCTTGACCCCGCTTCTTCTTCCTGGCCCCAATAGGCCTTGGGTCTGCGGGGGTAGCCATGTTTCTTAATGGGGCTGGCCGTGCAGTCCTCTATGTGCAGTAGCTGTTCTGAGTGGGATTATTGCCCTGAAGGTTCGGTGGGCCAGGATGCATGTCATTCTCTCTTCCCCCCCTTTCATTTGTTCTCATGTGCTCTGGTCAGGCTTATCTCACTCCCCAAGCTTCAGCTTCAGTGCTGGCCTCCAAGGCAACTTCCTCTGGTAGAGAGGTGGCTGACCCTATAGTTGGGGTTGGGATTGTGTTCTCAGGTCCCTCACTGGTTCTCCACTCCATGCTGTCGTGCTGCATTCACATGCTGGGTCTCTGGGTTTAAGTTTGGTCCCTCTTGCCCTGTGGAGATATAAACAATACTCTCCCCTTTGATGGTTTAGTGCCCCCTTCCCTTTCTACACATCGCCATCTGCCTCCCCTCCCCCCTTGATGGCTACCATATGTAGCCTTAGATTTGATCTGAACCCCTGCCATATTACCTGGGCCTTATCCCAGGATTTTCTCTATAGAGTAGATTTTCCCGATGCCTCTTTCCAATTTTAAAATTATTAATATGCTTACCTTAGCGGATTCATATTGTACATGTCATTTTGCGTTTGGCTAACTTCACTTAGCATAGTTTCCTCCAGTTCTTCGCATGCAGTGACATGCTTCATGTGTTCCTCACTGCTTTTCAGCGATGCAAAGTACTCCATTGTATGTATGTACCACAGCTTTTTAATCCATTCATCAGTTGATGGGAATATGGGCTGCTTCCAACTCCTTGCAATTGTGAACTGTGCAGCGATGAGCATTGGAGCACAGATCTCTGGTCGTGGATTGTTGCTTGTCTCTTCTGGGTATATACCCAGCAGGGGAATTGCTGGGTCCTATGGTAGTTCAATTTCCATCTGTTTTAGGCATCTCCAAATTGATCTCCATAGTGGCTGTACATACCTGCAGGTCCACCAGCAGTGGATAAGCAACCCTATCTCCCCACAGCCTCTCGAGCATTTGTTACTTTCTGACTTTTTGAATTGAGCTATCCTTGAGCGTGTTAGGTGGTATCTCATTGTTGTTTTGATTTGCATTTCTCTTGTGGCTAGTGATCGGAAGCATTTTCTCATATACGTATTGGTCTCTCTGATTTCTGCCTCTGTGAAACTTCTGTTTAATTCCTTTGCCCATCTCCTCAGTGGGCAGTTAGTTTTGCTCTGTTTGGAAGCTATCAGAGTATTGTAGATTTTAGTAATAAGACCTTAACTGATTTGTCATTGCCAAAGATGTTTTCTCAGTCTGTCTGCTCCCTTATTACTCTCTCAGTGAATTCTTTCGATGTGCACAGGTGTTCAATCTTTAATATATCCCATTTGTCTATTTGAGCCTCCTCTGTGTTTATGTCTTTCCTTATTTCTGTTAGCCTATGTAGTCTTTGTGCCAGTGTTCTCAGATTGTTCCCAATTCCCTCATTGATGGCCCTAATAGTTTGGGGTTTTACTTCAAGGTTTGTAATCCACCTTGAATTTATTCTAGTGCATGGAGTGAGGTAAGGGTCTTGCTTCATTTTTCTACAGGTACATATCCATTTTTTCCAGCACCACTTGTTGAAAAGGGCATCTGTTTCCCATTTGATACTTTTGAGGCCCGTATCAAAGATAAGTTGTCTGTATGCTTGTGTTTTTATTTCTGGATTTTCAGTTCATTTACATTGGTCTGAATGTCTGTCATTATGCCAATACCATGCTGTTTTGACCACTGTGGCTAGATAGTATGTGCGAAAGTCAGGTAGGGCAAGCCTTCCCATGATGTCCTTCTTCTTGAGGAGTTCTCTATAATTCTGGGCTTCTTCCCTCTCCATATGAAGTTAGAAATCATTTTTTCCATTTCCTTGAAGAAGGAGGATGGTACTTGTATCGGTATTGCATTAAACTTATATAGTGCCTTGGGCAGGACTGTCATCTTGACTACACTGAATCTTGCGATCCATGAGCATGGGATATTTTTCCACTTCTGGAAGTCATTCCTGGTTTCTTGTAATAGTGTTCTGTAATTTTCCTCATATAGATCTTTTCTTCTTTTTGTCAGGTATATCCCTAGATATTTCAATTTATGTTTTGCTATTGTGAAGGGTACCTCTTTTTTTATCTCCTCTTCTGTGGTCTTATCTGATGTGTACAGCAGACCAATTGACTTCTGATTGTTGATTTTGTACCCTGCCACTCTGCCATACTCTTCTATTGTTTCCAGTAATCCCTTTGTGGAGCTTTTGGGGATTTCCATATATAAGCATATCATCTGCAAATAATGATAATTTCACCTCTTCCTTCCCCATTCGTATACCTTCTATGTCTTTTCTTTGCCTTATGCTGTTAGCTAAAATCTCCAGAACGATATTGAACAATAGAGGGGGCAATGGACATCCTTGTCTGGTCCCTTTTTTCAGTGGGATTGTGTTTGTCTTTTCTCCATTGACTATCACATTGGCTGTTTGTTTTTCATATATAGCTTGTATTGTCTTGAGGAATTTTCCTTCTATTCCCATCTTTTTGAGTGTCTTAAACATGAATTGGTGTTGAATATTGTCAAATGCTTTTTCGGCATCTATGGATATGACCATATTATTCTTATATTTTTTCCTGTCAATATGGTAAATGATACTAATTATTTTATGTATGTTGAACCACCCCTGCATTCCAGGTATGAACCCCACTTGGTCAGGATGAATTATGTGTTTTATATACTTTTGTATTCTATTGGCCAGTATTTTATTAAGGATTTTTACATCAATATTTATTAGGGATATTGGTCTTTAATTCTCAATTCTTGTGGGATTCTTGCCTGGTTTGGGTATCAGTGTTATACTGGCTTCATAGAAGGAGTTTGGGAGTTTGCCATCTTTTTCTATGCTTTGGAAGAGCTTGTGTAGGGTTGGTGCCAATTCTTCCCTGAATGTTTGGTAGAATTCTCCTGTGTAGCCATCTGGTCCAGGTGATTTCTTTGTTGGTGGTCCCTTGATAACCTTGTCTATTTCTTCTATTGTTATGGGTCTGTTAAGATTCTTGACGTCCATTGGAGACTATCTAGGAAGAGATTGCTTTTCCAAGAATTTGTCCATGTCTTCCAAGTTGTTGAGTTCATTGGAGTAAAGATCTTTGTAGTACTGAGTGACTATTCTTTTGATTTCATTAGGATCAGTTGTGATATCCCCTCTTTCATCCCTTATTCTTGCTATTGCAATTTTCTCTCTCCTTTCTTTGGTTAAGTCTGCCAATGGTTT